>KK120756.1:291862-303699 GCA_000611955.2 Stegodyphus mimosarum | reverse complement strand
TAATGAAATTTTCTCTCCTTGTCCTATGAAGCGACGCAGTCGCAGATGCAGGTACCCATGCATCACCTTGCCCTGTGTATAGCTGTGAAATTACTGAGCATAACTTTTTCTATGCTAGCATAGAAAGCGAAGAAAAGCATGCAGCAGTTTAATGTTATAAACATTAACGTAAGTAAGTATTTTAAGCGAGAGGCGTGGTCAATAAAATGTTACAGAATCGCGCTTTTAATTTCATACAAATTTGAAAGCATTAAGAACAGCCAGATTGGAAAATTAATATCATTAAGTAAACAAGAAAAATTATTAATGATGTGAAAGTGTTCAAAAGGATCCAGTTGATTAAATGAAGAAGCTTTACGGATAATTTTTGAAGATCCCATATTAAAATGTAATTAAGTGACCGCCGTATTTAGGTAAAAAAAAATTCTTTTTTCCTTTAGAAATTTAATTCATATTCCTTGACGAGAAATTTCAGCGCTTTTTTAATTTGGCCAATATACACCAAACAGTACGATAAACATCACACAATGCTAAATTAACGCAATAATTATAATCACATATGAGATCGTTAAGAATCGAAAAATGAATTTTACTGATAGTGAAAATATTACTTAAATATTGAATTTACGGATAAGTCGAGAAATTTCGTAATTCATAGAAAGATTAAATAATTAGTTCGTACGTGTGAGCTAAAACGTCACTGTCGGCTTAGTGTCCTGTTGACTAAATGTCTTGACAGTTAAATGTTCCCTAGATAAATGTTCTGACGGGTAACTCTCTCTGTCTTGGACAAATGTCCTGTCGGCTAACTGTCCGTGACGGCTAAATGTCCTGTCGGCTAACTGTCCGTGTCGGCGCTAAGTGTCCGTGTCGGTTAAATGTCCTGTCGGCTAAATGTCCATGTCGGCTAAGTGTCCCTGTTGGCTAAATGTCTTGTCGGCTAACTGGTGTCGGTTAAGTGTCCCGTCGGCTAAGTGGTTGTCGGCTAAGTGTCCGCGACCGCCTTAATATACACCAGATCTGATATCGAAAGCAAGTAATTCTAATCAGGCTATACTTGATTTTTTTAAGAGAAGCAACCTTGAATCTTCCCTGCACTAGCTGACAAGTCACTGTATTCTTTGGCTCTACCAGCAAGAAAATAAATGTTGGATATGACGATTGGCATGCCGCGCAAAATACATGTAATGATAAATTTTTGTGTCAAAGTTTGAAACCTGATAAACTTCGGGGAATCTTCTTAATTTCTAATAGCTGATTTTACCACTTCTGGTACTTTCTTATGATATCTGATGGCAATTCCGTGTCCCATGATACTTTTGAGGTTCCAAAATTAACTTTCTTTTAGTTATTGAAATCGTTTCCTGATCAGTGGATGTCTTTATGTCAATAGATAATGTGTCATCATGCAGATTTCAAGATAGTTTTAAACTTAAATTTTTTCCCTTCATAATCATTTTCTGTGGGTGAAGATGGACGAGCGTGCTCCCATTCTTGTAGATCAAATTTAGCTGACTTCAACAATTTATGAGATTCGGAACGGAAAAGATTAAGCTTCTCAAAAGAATCCCCATTAGTCACTCAATTGTCGACGTACATAGAACCCTTGATTTTTCTTGCCAGTTCTGCTTTCTCAGATATTTGATCTAAATGGTACATTAGTATAATAGCTAGAAGAAAAGGGCTACGGGAAAGACCAAAAACTAAACAGCGATGTCTATAACAAATTTCAGAGGCAGAATATCCATCTTGCTACCAGTTAAACTCCAGAAAAATTCCGCTCAATTTTCTGACAGCCTATTTGCAAGAAGGCCTTTCAGATAAAGGGATACTGAAACTACAAGAAAGACCAAAAACTATGCAGCTATGCTTGCAACAAATTTCAGACGCGGGATTTCTATCTTGCCACCACAAAGACCTCAGAAAGTTCCTGCCATTTTCATGTAAGCCTATTTGTAAGAAGGCCTTTCGTATACCCGCTATAACTCCTATCTTGCCTCTACTGAAATGGTTCAATACTGAAGAGAGGGGATTCAATCAAATTAGGTTCCTTTTCGATACAGTCGTTGAAAGACAACAAGTTTTAGCTGATCCGTCAGAAACAGGTCTTATTTCAGTTGTGGAATTTTCTTTTATAACAGCTCGATGTGGCAATATATAAATGCATAAATTCTCATCGGTTTTAAAATCCTCATTCAAATTTACTTGTTCAATAATATTTTCTTTTTTCCATTCATTAAACACTTGTAGATGGACTTCTAGATTAAAGGCAGAATTAAGGGATACCACTGTGTTATTAAGTCTTTTCCAACTTAAATCTTTATTATCTAACAATGGAAGATGGCCTTATACCCAGGAAGTCCTTACTTGATATATACTTCTTCCTCTCTATCAACATTTTCCTTAAAACATATAAAAGTAAGCTCTTTCTAATTCCATTTTTGTTTTCATTTGAATAGGATCAGTCATTCTCAAAGAATCTAAACTTCATACATCCGATATCTAAGCGCTGCTTACATGAAGAGAGAAAACTAACAATTAACTGTCATTTTTGTTCTCGCCGCTATCCTTACCCAAACGTCTAGCCCAAATTGGTATTCTTGGCTACTAAACCCTTAGATAGATGCTTTTCTTTCCTGTATATAATTTTTCAAAAAACAACGAAGAATTTGGTCTACGATTCGAATTCTACAATCTTATGATTAGATCAGACTATTTAAAATATGCGGCCAAGTATGACAGAGCTGTCTGCGGAAGGGAAAATGGGATCTTTGTACAGGATCTTTTAAGGGAAGCTGATTCGTATTCACATTATATATATATATCTGCAAAATTTGGAATAGTTAGAAATGGCGTTATTGTTTCAGAACTAACTGCAAGTAGCTTGACTTTAAAGTGGGAAATGATCAGCAGTTCTTGAATTTTTACATTGCCAAGAACCAGAAACTATTTTTGCGCTAACAGATTTTTGCGACATTCTAAAGTAAACTGCATAGAATGCAGACTGTTTAAAATGAGTTTCGCGGATATAAATTCAGAGAGGCATACGAAAGCATGGAGCATTTTATAAGGATTTATTTATTTTTATCTAACCGGTTATTTTATGTTCAGTACCTTTACTGTCATTCTCTTTTTCCATTTTCCCGACAGAATGCAAATTTTAGTTTGCGCGTCTTCAAATGAGGTAGAAAGAGATAGTATTCAAAGGAAGGTTTTAAACTGTTGAATCAGAGCGTGTTTCACATGTTAAAGGCCACGTTACTAGTTGAACTTTTCGATAGCTGTATAACTTAGCTAATCTGAATTTATCATTTTTGTGTGTCGCCATATATGCTGGCTGGTTTTGTAAGCGCAAGAAGTGCTTTTCGTTAAATTGTTAAATTGCTGAGCTTAATGAAAGAGTATTTTAAAAGCTTCTTACGTTCTGTATCTTCTTAGTAAATAATAAGAATTTGCTTAGCTTTAGCTTGCAGTCTGGTTTTAATTTATGTTTCCGAAGGAGGTGTGACTCCGCATATGTTAAGATTCTCCCAGCGATTGCCTAGTTTCTAGCAACTATATTAGAACTTTTGTCCAATTTGCTAATTCAGTCCAATAATACGGGGAGCCACTTCAGTTACATCAAATATTGTTTTAAGGTTTTACTGCATCAAATGAAAAGCTAGAAACTTTTAATTTTTTTATCTTTTATAGCAGATTTACTGAAGATGGAGCTTTCTTATCACTTTAATATTTGAAATATGCCATATGGTCCCCTTCTCTAGGGTTTTGATTTCGCATGGCATTCCAAATGAAGATTAACACTTTAAAGATGCTTAAAAATCTTATCTGGTAGATAAGAGAAATATTACAAATTTTCTAGAGTTATTCATATACATAAAAGAAAAGTAATGTATAACTTGAAATTCAGAAGGTATTTTTGAAATTTTTGAAATCTTCATACTGAAGTTTGGGAGAGCAACCATGTAAGTAAATATATTAGAAATATTTCGATGATTTTTATTGATGACTGATTTTAGTACATAATTCATGTGGTATTTATTAGCAATAGTCAAAGTTTTAACTCTTAGAAAATTATTGACCGTATTTACAGGGCTATATAATCAAATGCCATGTTCTTTAAAATGTATTTCCGAAAGACGTATCTCATTTGCGCAGTGTAAAATTTCAAAGGTTTATTACACTCACTTCCAAAAGATAAGCACGGAGAGGAAAATGCTAATTTCCCGAAGCCAATCAGAATTGAAGCGGATGCAGTTCGCTGCAGAGATAGATGGAAGTATGCAAATATATTAGGTAACAGCCAATCGCGCTTTCATGTCAAGACATATGCAAAAAAGGCAGTCTTATAAGAAGCCAGCTTTATGAAGGGTTACAGAAGTTGATTGTAAGTGCTGATCGAAGGTGTTTAAAACTTTCGTACAACGTTTTTCAAGACATACGTGTTTCTATGACTTCCAGAAGACGAACGGAAGATTCTGAGCGCTGGTGTGCTGAGGGGCGCATTGAAGCAGGACAGTCGATCACAGATGTTGCTCTTTTCTTCGGCGTTCATCATTCTATAATTTCACGTTTATGGAAACAATTCCAAACCACACAGACAGTTGTCCGAAGGCCCGTAGCCGGTCGCCCAAGGGTTACAACCCTCGTGGAAAATCGATATATTGCTATTGTAGCCAACCGGAATCCCAGAGCGACCTCCACACGTATGACATCTATGGTTACAGCGTCCATTGGTAAGGCGATATCTGCAACTTCTGTACGCCACAGGTTATGTAAGTGGACTGTACGCCCGGGTACCTCGAGTTTGTACTCCTCTATCCGTCCAATTAGGAGGGGCACGATTACAGTGGTGCCGGGAACATGTCAATTGGAATGTGACCGACTGGGGCAATGTCATGTTTACTGATAAGTCAAGATTTGCTGTGGAGCCAGATGACAAGTGTATAAGGATATGGCGTGAACAACGAACACGCAATCAGTCCCAAAACATCACCGAACATAACGCATGCCGAGGTGGAAGCATTATGGTGTGGGCAGGGCTTTCATGTGGATACCACACCGACCTGCACATTTTCAAACGGGGTTCTTTGACGGCTGTCCGGTATCGAGATGAAGTCCTAGAACCCATTGTGAGATTGTACGCTGCAGCAGTTGGCTCTACTTTTGTTTTAATGGACGATAACGCACGTTCCCATAGAGCTGACATCGTCAATGACTACCTGGAGAGTGAAGGGATTGCGCGTATGGCGTGGCCAGCATATTCACCCGACCTTAATCCCCTTGAAAATCTTTGAGATGCTCTCGACCGTGCTGTATCTTCACGTTTCCCACCTCCAGCCACTCTTATTGAGCGCTGGAGGAGCTGGAACTTGCTCTACAAGAACAATGGCGATTGCTTAATTTAGCGGTGGTTGACCACCTAATTCAAAGCATGGTCACAAGGTGTAAACTTTGTATACAGATGAGGGGGGATTACATACCCTATTAATGTCCTTTTTTTCATTTTATGCTGTTTATTTTCACTTTATACATAATTTTGTTTAAGTCTCCAGTATGTCATTATCTGATAACTTATAAAAAAATAATATTGTTTTCATTTCTGTATATAATTATTTATTTTGTATGCATAAATATGTATGCTACTTTCTTGCCGAATTTTGTGTCAAACAAAGCAGTATTTGTTGATTTTTTTTTGCATTTTACATCTTCGTGCTTAATTTTTGGAAGTGAGTGTATATTACCATTTATTCACGAACAGTTAAATTAAGAGTATTTTTAAGAATGCTAAAGATTTCATTTTTTTATAATAACTGATACCGGTTTACAAGTCCTTAGATCATATTTCCATTAATGGAAGCATTCTGATACCATGCTCATAAAAGCTGTCACGTGACCTTTTGCAGTTGTTAAATTTTCAGTCGTAGACATGCACTTCCAATTGCTGAAATACTTATATTTCAAATGGCAAGCGTATTTATGTTATATGTTTATATTAATTCCAAAATTCAGTTTTGTAAAAATTACGAAATCTAACTTTTTGTATGGTCCTTCGTTCTTTGTGTATAGTAAAAGTTATAATACTTATGATAAAATAATGAAACACAAAATGTTTGACTCACATGCATCAAAAATTCACCAACAGATACATTTAAAAAATGTAGGATTTTGCCAGCGTTTTTGGACTCTCCTTAAGGGGTTGGTTAAAAAATAAATTAAAATAGTTGAAAGTTATTATTTTTCCTGAATGTTATCCAGTAGTATTGTTTTGTGGTTTACTTCTGTGTAACATTCCTTAATTTATAATTTTGTAATATTTGGTATGCAAAAGCATTTCAGCACAATTAGTTTATTAGTTTTAATCATTAAAATGCTTTATGAATATTCTTTTGCTGTTTTATTTCTTTAAGCTCAAATCTTAATAGTCATACAAAAAGGAATTCAGTGGACAGGAAATATTCTTCATTTTTAATTTATGCAAATAACGCTCTGAATTATTATGGTCTAATACTGCAATATATTACTGTATTCTAGAACACAAATTCTTTGAGATTCGTAAGTAACCTTTTCGAAAAATGTATGCTTATCAAAGCGTTTCACGGCATTCTGCATAGCAATTCTCATAACTTAATCTGCTAAATTTCCTATTCTTTTTGTAAATTCGACACTTTAATGCATCGCATAGTCTGGCTTCGATTAGTTCAGGTTTGCTATACTCTTCTTTCAATTCTTTTAAAACAAATAAATTTTAATGGAGCAAAACAAAAATGAATTAAAAAAATAGTTTAGAAAATTATCTTTAATACCAAAATAATCTTTTTTTTTCTTTTTATACCGTCAAATCTCTTTTCTGCACGTCTCCTTCATATAGTTTTAAAGTTATTTAATATAACAAATATTCCGTTTTATTCTAGGGTCTCTACTATATACGTATGTGTTGTAAATATACTTCTTTGAAGATAATTTGATATAAGATGAGTGCTTAACTAAGGAAGACACCAATTATTCTGCAGTTGCGAGTGGATTCAAGTTAGAAGATCACTATATTATCGATTGCGTAGAAGAAGAGAGCGGGAACTTTTGAAAACACATCTTTAGTACTTATTGTGAAAGTTGACAAATTTTCTATTTGTTGTTGAGAGAAAAAAAACTAGAAAAACTAGTAGAAAAATCTGCGCGTAGTTCTGCAAAATTTATACCATTTTATATGGGAAATGAAATATATGAGAGAATTACTTGAGGATTGTAAGAACCATGATCTCATACCTATTTCTATGAACTTGCAAATTTTATAATATCCATTTGGAACAGAAAAAGTAAAAAAAAGTTGAAAATACAAAAAAAGTGAAAACCAAAGTTAATCTTTTTTTTTTATTTAAAGTTCCAAACAGAATTTGTCAAGAGAAAAGTTTTCTAAAGCTTTAAACAAAGTCAATTAACTGAACAACAAAAAACGAGTTTTATTCCGATTAACTCACTGAGACCTCTATAGTCAATTAGAAAAATGGTTATTAATTCTAAAAATTTTTTATATATAATTCTTTAAAAAATATTTGAGGCTCTCATTGAATTGGTCTCTCTTCCCTACCCGTTTTTGTTGTCCGAACATAAATAGAAACAAATTATACAAGGAAAAACTTACATGTAATGCCGAAATAAAACATGTATAATCAAGGGAAAAAATTTGTCAACTTTAGTACTTATTGCTTACTCTGTGGATAGCACAGCACAATGGAGACAATCTGCACCCTACAACTTTGATTATGGGGATAATACATTTTAAACAATGAATAGAAGCAGCCAAGCAAATAAATATCCTTCAGCTATCAAGCATAAGCAGCAAAGGTGGAGGGTTAATGGTTGCAATGCTATTTATAAACTTGGAAATTCTTATTTTTAATTTTGGATAGCGATTGGGCAAAAATTTACAGAAATGTGGATATTACAGAGAAATCGCAGATGCCTTGAAGGGTTGTGTTTAAATTAAAATTAGTAATTTAAAGGCATGTTGTCAATTTGTTCAGCTAAGTTTTAAGCTGGTAGTAAATTTTTATCATATTCTTTATATATATGTAATAATTTCGGGAAGCATAGAGGAGAAAATCAATTTGCAGATGGATATTTTGATGCGCAGTTAACAATGTTACGTTTAACTGCTTTCGATAGTCGAGTGGAAAGATGAAAGAAAATGTTGACACAATCCAAGTGCAGCTAATTACCATTTTTATTTCTAGACACATTACAAATCATTCGTCGTAGACAGTACACTTTTTGATCATAAACAATTACAATAATTTCTCATATACACATATTAAAGTGGGTGATATCATTTTAGACGGGGAAGCAAAGTGAGGAGCTATTAGCAAGATAGAAGCTAGGAAAAGAAGGTGATGTAATTAGCTCGTCAGAGTATTTATAATAGAGTAAATGCGATTCTAGAGACACACTATGGTTGGTTAGTATTAATTTTGATTGCCCTTTTCAGTAGCGTTACATAACGTCAAAAGATCTCGAATTTGCGAGAACAGATGAATTTAGGGGGAGATCACCAAATCTAGAATGTTAATTTTGAGATCGCCAATTAGTTTTTAAAGCAGCTATCGTATTTTCTTATATCTTAAGAAAAATGAAGAATATGTAAAAGATTAAATTAGCAAATTTCCCTTTCTGAATTCTAAAAATAAGAACCTGTCTCTGCACTGCGTCATTTCTAGATTAATCCATGTCATATGACTCTTACATAATTCTGGTGATTTTAATGGAACTAAAACTCGAATAGCCAATAGTAATTTTCTACCAATATTAGCTACCCAATCAAAATGCATTGTGAACCAAAACTAACTCAGTCTGGGTGAAGATTTCACCCCGAACGTAATGCACTTGGTCGCTACTCTTCGGCTTATCTGGATTGCTGTCTTCTGCTTTCTTCTTTTTGCAAAGTAATCAAAAATGTAAAGCTCTTGAAATAGGCACAAATATAGTGCCAAGTTGTTTGTGTATATATATGTTTACTGAAAATAAAATGAAGATTTACTCTGTCTCGACTGTCAAATTTCTTATTCAATGTGGATCGGCATCTCAGCATTCTACGACATCAAATTTCCTGTTGGTCATTGACTTCTAAATTTGTTTTTATTATTGCATGTATATATATATATACACACACACGTATGCTAGGGTTGTTCGTTCCTGACAGCTAACGGTAGAGAAGAAAATTCGCTTTAATGGCAACCTAGAATTTTGACAGAGTTCCAACATCAAAATGTTACAAAAAATATAAGCGAAGCTTTGTGTGCAATAAATAACAAATATTATAAGGGAAAATATACCACATTATGTTAATGCTCTCATTGGCTTTGAAGCTAATTTTGCTGAAGTCCTTAATAACATAATAAAAAGTAGATATAAACTTGGTTCCCGTGAGTTAGATTCCATGAACATAATTGATTGCATCAAACGGGACCACTAGATAATAAAATGCTTGTTAACACTTACGAATAATGGAATTACGAAGAACATGAACGAAATTTAGACAACAATGACTGTGTTGAAGTGCCTGAACAATAATAAACAACTGAATAATAATTATCAAAAGTTGTTGGAATGGCTGAAATCTTGCCAAACCATGTTACGGAAGTTTTTTTTTAATGGCCAAATGCTTTATTTAATAGCCATTAACACTGTGTGACTATAAGGGCTGACAGTATTGGTCGTTTCATTATGGAAACATCTAATAGGTGGGAGGAAGCCTGTGAAGGGACGGACAGTTACAACCATGCCTCTCCGGGAGTCGAGCCCAGGACCATTGCTAGGCCACTGAGGGTCACTATGGAAGTTGATTCCAGTATTAAACTTAGTCTTAAAAGTTACCGAATGCTTGACAATGCTAAAAAGAAATGTACAAAGAAAAAAAAAAAGAGAAGAAATTTGGGCAATGCAGACATCTGTATTGCAGCTTTGAGAGAATAAGAAATGAATTACGGAAAATATGCTTTTTTAAAACGTTACAGATGAAGACCCTGGAATTTACTGATCGCGTTGATGTATTAAAGAACAGGGAGAAACGTTTTGGAACCAATTGTGAATTTTGTGAATATTTCGTTTCTCGATTAGTCTAATTTGAAACGGTCCAGGATATTAGGGGAATGGATTGTTAGAATTATGAGAAGTGCTTCTATAATTCATTTTTAATTACGAACAAATTTATGTATTTCATTTTTCAGTTAGTCTAGGACCAATGAATACGGATTCAAATTTTGAAATTAGGTAGCTGGTTTAATTAAGCGTTTTCTTTTTTTCCCTTAAGAATGTGTATGAACTTTTATTAAAATTAACTATATTGACCGTATAAAAGCTGCGTTTCGTAATTTTTATAAAACTTTTTTTTAATTCACGATATCACATTTTTATAAAATGTTATAACATTAATATTTTCCTTATTTAAAACATTTTTATAACTGGAAGTCTGGCTAATGGTTGAGAAAATCAAGGCTGCGTAAGGGCTTTTATGGACATGTTGATCCTGTGTCAAATATACGCCAAAAATGTTTCAAGGTTGATAGAATGACTGAAGTTTCAAGCATACATTTTTTGCAGACGGCATGGTTGTAACTGTTCGTCTCTTCATAGGAGGTAACGGTGTATCTCTACAATAAAATGACGTTCGGGGGGCGGAATCGCAGGCAGAGAAAATATTTTGCATATCAAGTAAATATAAAAAATGTTCCTTGTGAACTCTAAATCATTTCTAATATTAATATAATAAAATTTGCAGTATCAGAACAATTTATTTAACAACAATTGTTTTGCGATTTCATATTTTAGGATTTTTTCGATAACCATATGTAACGAACGTCATATATTAGTATCCTATAAATAAATTCAAAATTTCTGTTTTCTTTTCGTACACTCTTGTTTTAAGTGTTTTTGCTTTATACAAGTTAAAAGAGGATTTTTCGCAATTCTGAAGTAAATTCTGATCTTCATTTTTCCTTAATAAGGATATTTTAAAATTATAGCAGAATTATTTAAGGTTTTGTCTTAATAACATTTCATAACTGTATTTGAGACTAAATTAATTATCTTAACACTTCGTTATTTACTATTTAGGAAGTTACTGATTATCACCTCAATTCTTCTTTGCGCTACGCTGGCGTCAGCTAATATTTTCATGCCATTTTACCCTTTTCATGTTAAATGCTAATAACAAAATTTTTAAGTGCACTTAAGTTTGCTCTCGTGTGTTAAGTTGGATTTCATGAACAGCTTCGGGTAATAATTTATCGATACCAATTCAGTTAGGCGATCATTTACAAATTAATTGCTCAATAATATTCGGCTTACCAGAACCCAGTGGTAAAATCACTAAACACTGGCGAGTTCGACGTGGGTTCAAATTCGGTAAACGGACTGGCTGCATAGAAGTTTCCGTAGTTTTTTCCATGCGTAATATGGATACAAGCCAATTTCCATAACAAAGTTCTTCCCGAAGGCATCCTTTTTCGTTGACAAATAACCCTCTCTTTCTTTGCCACAATTAACTACACCAAACAAGTAAAAGACATTTAAAAATCTTACAATTACTGATCGAAATTTAAATAAAGTAATAAATGTATTACACATACATACATATTTATCCCCTTGATAAGTCGATTAATCTGCTATCAATAACAATAACTGGTTTTTCAATACTTAAAAAGTTTACTTTTGATTTTGGCATTTTAGCGATTTAGTTTTTCCTTAACTGTGTTCAAAGCAAGAAGGACTGAGAATTCTAAAATTTTTTTAAATTCTGAAAAATACCTTTTCAATAATGTTTTTTAATTGATCCGTTGCTT
>KK120756.1:271007-291841 GCA_000611955.2 Stegodyphus mimosarum | reverse complement strand
ACATATACATACACATATATATATATATATATATGTGTGTGTGTGTCTGTGTAAGATATAAGAAAATATGATACCCGCTTTAAAAAATAATTAACGACCTCAAAATTAACATTCTAAATTGTGCTTTCCCCCCTAAGTTCATCCTTTCTCATTAAAGATCATTCGAAATTACGTAACGTTGCTTGAAAAAATGGAACTAAAACCCAAAGTTGACCAATCACAGATTAGCTATATTTTGTGCACCTATCTCATATAAATAGCTAATAACTGCGTAGTCTCTCTCTTTTTCGCCTCCTCGCTAGCGTACTAACAGCTTGTCGCTCAACCTCTGCTAGCTATTCGCCGTTAATTAAGATGCAATTGCATATTTAAAATTATAGGGGGGTTTAGCACCCTAACCTCTACAGTTTTGTATTAAGAAATTCGTCCTTTAAGAATAAATGATGTTTAAAGCTGGTCCTGCTTCTAAAATTCCATCCGATCATCCATTACGCCATAATGCCCAGTCATCTACGCAGTAGTTTTTTCGGCTGTGACTAAACGTGAATTTTCATCTTCCGCCAAAAGTGCAATTATTACGTATATGTATATATACAGGCCAACATAAAAACAAACATATTAAAGCGTAAATATACATACAATCAATTGAAACGCAACTTATCTTACATATTCGAATTAAGTTGCCGTCATATATTATGTTATTACCAATGATTGACTGAATTTCAAAACGCTGTATTATGTAAAGTATTGTAAAGGAAACAAAAAATGCACTTCATGAGGAAGTAAAAAGCTTTGGTATTATTCTTTGTTATAGCGGCTGCCGAGACTGAATCGGCAATCAACCAAACTATATCTCGCCAAAGTATGGTCGCGGTTTCTTATACTTCGTCGCGTAATCGTATATTAGCACCATGTGTCATTTTTGCTATCGCAGCGTATCCCAGCGTATTGTTTATTTAAAAATAGATTCATTTCTTTTTGGTAATATGACCTTAACAATCTTTAATTTACCAAGTAATGAGGTGGATGCCATATCAATGTTTTCAAGAAAGAGGTCTTTTACCTGGCAAATGAGTATGCGAAAATGGTCCAACATGAAACTTTATATTAGCGACGAAACCCTTTGGATGTGCAGTATTGAAAATTGCAAATGGAGGGCTTCCATGTTGGAAACTGGTTCAGCTGTTCCAGAATATCATTCGTCACTGCTATTAGACTTATGTGTCTTCAGCAGAGGCGTTGGCGTCGGTGAAATGGTGTAACAAAAGTTTAATACCTGTGAGAGTCCTGCAGTTGACTGGGACAATTGCATGCGATAAAATAATAATAAGAATAATAAAGATAAGGATAAGCGTTCTTAAAATTTTTCTTACGAAATGGCATACGAGTACTATTATTATTATTATAATATATTGTGTTGTTTATTTTTACATTCGTGTGTTAAGAAGGAAAACTTCTGCCCAACAGGAGTGGCTCCGTTCTAACGCAGAGGGAAACAGCTGCGCATGCGCGAAATATCTGTTGCCAAAGCTCAAAGCCGGTGTCGAAGTTCGAAGGTCACGTTATGAAGAGTTCATAATAGGAATATCGTTTAAAATTTCTTTACACTCTAAATTTTTAAAATTTCTTTAAACTAAAGGAAAAGAAAATATTTTTTTCGCGCAAGTAAATTAATTAATGGATTAGTTATTTTGAGCCAAAAAAATTACGAAAATCCGAGTTTAAATTCTTGCGAAAAGTCAAAGAAGAAACGTTTTGCCAAAGAACGTTTCTTCTTAACACGTATTCCTCAATTTCCTGTACACCTAGTGGAAATTCTCGCCCCCCAGGTTCCACCGCCAAATCCCTTGCCGAATTTTCCATCCGCTTTCTAATAATTCGGCGTAATAGCAAACTGGTTTACATTACGTATATGGAACCTTTTCTTCTTTACATAGCTTTACATACATTTATACATCATGAGCTTGGCGAAATTATAGCTAAGACCTTGGCGCAAATTTAAAATCGCCAAATAGGCCACTGTTAGTCGGAATGGCCACTGTAACCAAGAAGAACCAAAACTTTCAAATAGTTAGTCACAATACAGTAAATGTACGAGTTATACTCCTCACGCTCGGCTTCTCATCGACTCTCCAGTTTTCCCACATGCGTTGCAACTACTAAAGTAAGTGCCTAAAAATAAGAGTAATGGTTTTTAAACAATAAAAAGCGGAACTTTTACTTGATTCTCATTTACTAATAAAGCATTATTTGATTTTCATGTGCATAAACCTGGAAACAAAAGATAAAAATCAATGTAAAACAAAATATAGCTAAACATAACTTTTTTGATTTGACCTATACCGTCGTTATGAAACTTCCTGCGTATAAGATACAGCGGTGCAGTCAGACGCTGAATCAATCAATCAATATCCTTTTCTTCCGGGCTGTCGCTGTTTTAGAAGGCTGTCGGTTCATTGACGAGTGTGCCTCATGGGCGCTTAACATGACGAAATCTGGACTAATGGTAACAGGAGATCGGAATTGGGAAGAGGGGGGTTGATAGACGTTACAAGTTAAAAGCCAGAAGATGGAAATGACCAGGAGAGGCAGTGACAAAGTGATGAGAATCTGATCAGTCAGACGCTCGCACATCGAAAGCGTTTAAGTACCGGAGGCAGTCGCATAGGGTACACTTTTTTGATAGCAGTAAGATACTTGATTACTGCGAAACAGACCCATGTTTGACCCATTTTTCACTTTCAAGCACATGGACTTTGCAGCGCAGCATTTCCCATTTGTTCTAATAGATGGCCACATGAACAAAACATTAAAGAGCACGCCAGTTAACATCCGGAACAGCTTTAACTATTTTTTCGGATCTAAGAAGCCTCTTTCATCTCATATGAATGCATCTAAAAACTAACTAAATTTTAAAATCGACGTTTTAGAATGACAGACTTTGCTGACTTATTAATCACTTCGAAATAAAAAAAACATTCTTATTTACTAAATTAGATAGGAATACTATTATAATTTGTTAATAACTTTAATTAATAAAATAATTAAAAATATTCTTTAAATGTTGCTCGGTTTTAAGTTCCTTTAGATTCTTAAAACCACAGTCTTTTTCTCTATTAATAGAGCTAAAATTAACCAGTGCGTGTTGAAAATTTAAGAAATATGGTACGTCGATTTTAAACTCTAAATAAATAATAATGCAATCCTAATAATAAAATAAAAAAGTGGCTTTTCTGACATTTTCTGTGGACAGATGGAGTTACTTTCTGGTTCGCTTCACTCCTTTGCTTTTGATATAAATATGGCCGTGGCTACTCTCTTCTTTGCTGTCTTTTGACTGCGTCCGGCATGAGAGTCTCATCGCAAAATTCATTGACTCCCACTTTGAACACGAACTCCCACAATTATGCATCTCCAGCCTGGGCCACTCTGTTTTGGACTGACTTAAAGAAACTTCAATTTGTACAAAACCGTTTTCTCAGATTGATTACCAACGCTCATTTCTTTGTGCGGAACGAAGGGCTCCATAAGGACTTAAAAATTGAACCACTGGATAGCTTCCTCTGTAAAATAAATGACTTCTTCAGGAAAGCTAAAGACTGTGAACATATGAATTTATTCAATTTGTTTCATTACGAAATATTGGATGAGGACAGACATCTCCGTCCTTCTGCTGCCTTCATTTTGAATAGCAATCAGAACTTTCCCACATAATTGCTATGTATTCAACTCACATCGTTTGATTGTACAAACTTTAATCACAACCGAAGCAGTATCATCAATTGGGAGAGTGACTTCCCACATGGCCAGTGCATATAGACTCTGCTAATTTCCCAGCAAATACTAGCTTCCCTGACACAATGTACATGTGTAAATATTGCGTATTTATCCAAGAAGATTGTTTACTTGTATTTATTTTGTAATATTTTATTATTTTCTCCCGTATTTTGTATTTATGCCATATTTTCGGAAGAAATATATAACACCAATCAGGTGTCATCTCGTTGTTCACATGACTTGGTCGCACCCCTTTTCCTCTACAGCCATCTTGCACCGCCCAGTTAAAGCATTTCATTACTTCAAGCGTTCATTGAAGCATCGGACTCAAGACAGCAGGAAAACAGCATGCAAATATGCATGTCAATCGCGACATAAGCGGAATGTGGAATCCTTCTTTGCTCCTGATGAAGAGGACTTTGTACGTGTGCGATCCTGAAATCGGTAAAGTCTTAATCGAAAGCTATGGCAAAAGCAAAGGTGTTGCTTTTGGAAGCAAGGGACACAAGCATAGGATCGACATTGGTATATAAACGGCACTGCGATAGCGTTAGACTTATAATTAGGAACAGCAATTGAATTAGTTTCTAGGCTGCTGCGCAGAATCGACATGGACATAGCATAATAAAAAACGATATTTTGATATTCTGTTTAGCATTACTAAAAATGAATGCCCTGTTTTGATTATTCTTCTAGCGGTAGAAAAAAAATAACTAAGTAAATTAATCACTCGTTTTCATTAAAATTTAAAAGTAAGTAGATTTGATATAAAAACAAAGGAGACTTACGTGATTTTTTTGCAGGCATAATAGATCCCATTTCCCTTTTCTGATGTATTGCCCTTCAGGGGTTGGATGGAGATGCTGTCTTTATTTCAATGGAATGTGTTGCGTAGGTGAACTAACATGCTGTTCCTGGGGACGTAGATGTTTCGGAAATGCGCTTTGTGTCCGTTATGCTCCAGACAAATCGAATGAGACAAAACAGTTTGAAGCAACATCTGTAAAAGACGTAGAATAGGAAGATAAACTGATGATTACAATCAAAACAGATATGAACTGCAACTTTACTTTTCAAGATAACAAAACTGGCGTAGTGATTTAATGAATAAAAAATACATAAATACAGAAAGCAATAAATTGCCATTTTGTAGTACATTTCATAATTCTTAAAAAGTTTTATATCTCACTCAGCCGTTTCACGCAGAATGTTGGTTCACGTAATCGATATCGAATTTCGAAAATATATTCAAAAAAATATTCTGCCAAAAACTGTGGGTATAAATTGTAAACACGGAGAACATTATGGATAATAATTAATTAAAGAAATAAGAATTTTTTTCTGTAATCTTACTTTTTTGTATTGAAAGGTAGTGCTTAAATTAATAATTTTGTGTCTGAATCACTCAAAGCAGAAATATTAGAATCGTTAGATGGTAGTCTGGCGACTGTTATAATTAGCCTTAGTTATTCATTTTATATGCACGATAATTTGCCTTAGAGATTTATTTAGTTTTTAATCAGAGTAATTATTTGATATGATAGTTAATCTCCTTCCTTACATTCTCAAGTTTCATTTATTAAAATATCCAAATATAATACTTTACAAAATTTTGGAACAGAAATCTACGAATAAAAGGAGCCTTATTTTCCAGAAAATAAAGTATTTGTGTTTTGAAACGTAGTAAAATAATATTAATAATTGCGAAAAGCCTATTGATGATTTACTGGAATTTCTTTCCCCATTTTAGAAGAAAGCATCCAACTTAAATGCTTTTATAGTTGAACTCGACTATAAAAGCTTTATTTGCTTTTCTTGAATGTAGTGCTAATGAAATCTTAAAGCCAAACTCATAGGAGTATTTTCAACAAATTGTTTGGTAGCTCATTGCTCTCACACACTCTCTCTCTGTACTCATCCATATGAATAAAAAACCAAATAAAAAATTGTGTTCTTTTACAATTTTTTTTTTACCATGTAGTACACTTTACATTTGCCATCTTGGCAAATGAGCATAATATGAGTATATTGATACCTACTGCTCTTTCCCACATTCAAAGATATTATATACAAGAAACATGAATTAAAATTAACACCCTTAATAGCTACCCATGCTCATCAGTATTTTAAGCACATTTTATGCTTCATAGACACGATACATTTGTCAACATCCACACATTCTCCAGGATTCAAACCATGGTCCAAAGATACAGTAACTTTCATCGCTAACCACTATAGCATTCAGCGCGGTTGATACGTGAAATAGAAGGAAATACAAAAAGTCTTTAGTAGCTCCCAATTGTTGGAACAAAAATTTAAAATTTCTGTTTTCGGGGACGAAATGCATTACTCGCACTATTTTGCCACTCATTTGGATTTCTTAGAAATTTCTGACATTTTTCGGCAGAGCAGTCTTGTTAATGATTCAGCATCTGCTTCTTTTCTGTAGGAAGCATGAAAGAGCCCATTTTCAACTCCACTTCTTCTCTTCACAGTACAGAACACTACAGAAACTAGCACACTACAGAAACTAGCGTTTGAGACATCATAGTTACAGTCATCCAATGAGTATAACATCATAGTCACAGGCATCCAGTGAGTAAGATCGACTCAAGCATTATATCGACACCGGTATATAGTTGACATGGCCGTAGCGTAGATAAAGTTTATTATTAAGAACTGCGCACAATCAAGAGGGTAAGAATTTAATTAAATTATTATTTTTTTAAGGTAAGCGCATGGAATAGACACAAACGTACGATCGACATGGGCATAGAAACGGAAGCAGTTTTTGAGCTGCCGTGTCGATTTTGTACCATAAAGATGCCGCTTTTTAGATTCATTGTGTCTGTTCGCCGAATCACGTTTGTCTTGGTGGAAGACAAGTGAATTAAATGCAATCTTATTAGCTTTAACAGCTTGTTAATGAGTAAAAATTATTATTTTCTTTCTTCATTATTTAAGAAAAATTCAGATTTACAATAAAAACAAAAAGAAATTCACGTGATATTTTTGCAAACATTAAATAAATTCCGTTTCCTTTTTTCAGCATATTGTTTCGATGGGACCGGTTACAGATGTTGCCCCCATTTCTATGCAGTTTGTTGCCCACATGGCTTAACATGCTGTCCTGGGGGAACCAGATGTTTTGGAACTAAGCAATGCATCTGTCTTTCTCCAAACAAATCGTATGAACCAAAGAAGTTTGAAGCAACACCTGTGAAAGACATTGCTAAATAGAAATGGAAACTCAGGATTAGAATCAAGACAATCAAGAACTGAAATTTTTTTTCAAGAAAATAAAGCGGACGTAATGATTTAATAAATAAAAACTACGCAAATGTCTGATTCGTTTATTTATATATACATCATAGATAATAATTTGCCAATATTGATACATCTTGGAGTACATGAATAATATTATATTTCAGCAGTGTTACGAAGATTGTTGATTTTAGAAAAAGTTGAAGAAAATGGTATCTCATTTAGAATACACATTTGGAAAGATACTCTGTCAAAGACTGAGGGTATCAATTTTAAATATGGTGATTATTATGGACATTATTTAGTTTAATAAAAGCTGAAATTTTTCTGTAATTTTACTTCTTTAGGCAGAATAAGTTTCAAGTTAAATTAATATTTTTGTATTTGAATACCTGAAAACAGAAGTATTACAGTTATTCAGTAGTAGCTTCTATTTACTTACATATGAACTCAATAAGCATGAAAAAATGGAAAAACCTATGTTTTATACACCAAAACACCTCAAATTTAAGACTTCGTTTTCACTGTACGAAAAACTGAATATATATTACATATATATGTGCGTATGTATAGAATAATACACACATATAATTTGTAAAGGAAAACAAGAAGAAAATTTTAAAATTAATGTGTCTTAAAATTTATTTAAAGCGGTTTTAAAAAGTAAAATCCTGCTCTATTGCCACTTATTCTTTAGTTTTGAATCTTACTTAACAATTCCAGTTTAATTATTTATAAATTCGAATTAATAATTTCCATAATAGTATACATTTGTTATTGAATACATTAACCTTCTGGGAACAAACAGTATTTCAGTTCTTGTAACTGAAGTAAAGTAAGTTAAATTAATAAGCAACTCAATTAACTCTGAAGCGTGATGTATAAAAGTCAAACTCGGCTGATGAATAGTAACCTTATAGCATCTGGCCTTCTTAGGTAGCATAAAATAAGACCGAACTCTAAAAGACTGGTAGCGAATTATCATTATGCTTTGCAAGTACCACAGAGACAGGGAAGGGTGTAAAGGGCCTTTATTAATCGAAATAAAGTTTAACAGACGGCACCAACTCATGCTTACAGAAGCCAATAGCTTTGCCTTTAAATCAAAGATAAAGAATGAACTAAAACTAGTGAAGGTTAAGTATAACCTAATGACTTCACAATATAACTAATACACAAGCTGACAAGAGAAACTAAAGGAAAGGGACTTTAGAAAAACATTTTAAAAAACTAAAGGGGAGAAAACTTTTAAACGAAACATTGTAGGGGAAAGCAAAGTATAATATCGAACTTCAGGTGCGAAATAAGCCAAAGTGTCGAAATGTGATATGGCTTTAAGGAAAAATTCCCCCAATGGAGAATATTTTTTTTTATTTAAGAATCGATCTTTGTTTGCAGGAGTACGAGAGATAAAAAAGTTAAGCTATATTTTAAAATCTGAAAAAATTCGGTAAGTTATATCACAAATTCTGAAAAAAAATTTGTATTGTTAAATTTTGTATAATTGAAATTTCATCTTCATTTAGAAGATGAAAATTTGAAGCACCCTACCGAAATTCTATGCTAATAGTTTGATCGCTAATGAAAGACATCTGAGATAAATTACCTAATAAAAATTTTCGAGGAATGTTGTATTGTCATCACAAGTATGTATCTGCAAATGTTTCAAAAAAATGGAGGAGCAGATTGCAAAATTAATTTCAAGGTGTGGCCGATGGAAACAGAGATATGAATAATATATATAATAATGCTATATAAAAGCATTTAAAATATTCTGTTCCTACAACCTGAAAGTTAATTCGCTTAAATTTAGCTTGCTCTGAAGGTGCTAAGTTTTACATATGTCAAACAATATTCAAAATCTGATATTATCAAATTTAAATAGCTGCCAGATCCATATCCTTGCATTCGCAAATCATTAAATTCCTTATTCTGCCTCAAATCTACTTAATAAACAAATCTATGCATACTGACAAAGAATTCTGTCTTAAGAACGATATAAAGTATTATTACATCAAAATATGTATATTTGCAAATTCTGATGTTTAATTTATTTTTAATCTTAAGCTAAATTTAACTGCTAACATTTTAAGTATTAAATTAAAACAGAAACTAATGAACTGTAGTATTTGTGGTGTAACGGCATAAAATGTCAATAATTAGTTTGAAAGTAACTCGAGAATATCTTTAATAATTATAAATGTTTAAATTAATTGCATATTATTGTATTATCGTTTTTCGCAACAGTTTTGATCTTTGGAATGCAATTTGTTAAAATAACAGAAGATGAGTTTTTGACTACTCAGTTGGTGAATAAAATTATATTTGGTGTTGATATGGCAATCTTTTTATTTTTTTCTAGTTCAATGAAGCATCCTTGTAATAGTAAGATTTTGTCTGCACCTTATTACATTGTATCAACTGAGGATTCATAACAGGTGTACTTATAGTGGATATATGCACGTGTGTTACTGTAAAGAGCTTGGGTACCTATAGGTTACTGTACCATTTCGTTCCAATTTTGAAAGAGAATAAAGGATCTTCAACTCCTTTTCCCGTATCACCAAATAACTCGAGAGGATTTTCAGTTACGTCTTACCATTTGATAGCAATGCTAGAAAAATACTTTTTTTCCTGAATTTCAAACTGTGGATTGAGTTTTTGACATAAAGTCTATTTCTTGGTATTATTATCTATTACTGGGCTACTTAAGTGCTCCTTTAGTAGAAATGTGATATATTTTTAACTGCAGTGGTTAAACAATAAAGAAATGCTATAAAGAACAACAGCAAGAATCTAGGGGCATCTTTTCGAATTCTGGAATCTTGTGATTAGACTGGATTATTTACTGCATAACAGGAAAGAGATATACGCATAGGAGCTTTTAAGAGAACTGGTTCGTATTCTCGTTATATATCTGTAATATTTGGAATAGTTAGAAAGGATGCCATTATTCAGAAGCAATTCCGAGTAACTTGTCTTTGAAGCGGAAAAAGATCAGTTCTTGAATTTTTGCATTACTAAACAACAGAGACTAAGTTTTAGCTAACAGATTTTAGGACATTCTAAACTATACTGCTTAGTGTGTAGACTTTAAAATTAGTTTCGTGGATATAAGAATGTTTTATTTTCAATACCTTTACTATCATTTTTGTTTTCCGTTTTAGAGCCAGAATGCAAATTTTAGTTCGCGCCTATTCAAGTGAAGTAGAAAAAGATAGTATTTAAAGGAAAGTTTCAGATTGTTGAATCAGAGCGCGTTCCGTCTATAGCTGTCCGCCTGCGGCGTTGTGTTATTCTTGCCATTAGAGCTTATCAAGCTGGCTTAGGTTGAGCCAACTTGAGCGTCAGTTATTCTGTGTAGTCTTTGACTAACTTACGACTTAGTTAATCTAAACTCATTACGTTTTGAGTTACGCCATAAACTCTGGCTGGTTTTGTAAGCTCAAGAATTACTGACAAGCTATTAAATTACTGAGTTTGTAAAGTTCTACTGTCCTCCTGTTCTACTGTGTAGAATCTTGAGTGATAGTGATTGTACTGAGAAAGGTTAAACTGACCTTTATTAAACTCTTTAACTTGTTCACAATGCGTCAACTTGTCGCTAACATACTACGCCTCAACTTGGGCGGTAACTGAAACAGTAGAATCAAATTTAAGAATTTAAGATGTTCACAAATAGTAGAATTACACTACAGAGCTCATATAATCCTGTAGCTTACAGCGCGTAAATGAGTCTAGTGGCAGCAAGATAATAGCGATTAAGCCACGCCAAACCAGCAGTAACTGCTGAACAGAAGTTTGCGTATAAGCACGCACAGCAATTTCCCGGACTCTCTCTCTACTGGAACGTCGATATTTAACTTATTCTTCCACTGGTAGAATTTGCATTTCTTACGCGCGCTACCAAATTTAAATATTTTGGCACTGACAATTACGGGAATGAAGGCTTATAGGAAAGTAACTTAAAATTAAAATTAACTGGTTATTTAAAATAAATATAAATCCCTACAAGTTTAATAAAATGATCTTTTACACGCTTCTTAAGTTCTCTGTCTTCTTATTGGGCATAATAATAATAAGCTTAGGTTCATCTCGAAATCTCGTTTTAGTTTACGCGTCCAAAGAAGACGAGACTCTACATATTATTACGGATTTCGTATTTATTTATCTATTTATTTAGAATTGCAACTAAAATTGCTTTATTTTCCGGTGCAACGCAGACGATTTTTGAAGAGAAAGCTACCCCGAAAAGTAAAAATAAAAGAGCGCGTGCATTTACTCTTTAATAAATAAATACCTCGCAATTGCTGTTGCCATCCACAAAAATCGAGAAAATAGATTTTACCAGAATGTTCTAGTGAATAATTAAAAAAAGTTTATAAAAGCCGAATTAAAACACCTAAGCTCGGTTGTTGCTGATGTTTGAAGCAAACTGTTTGTTTACTTAATGCTCTTATTGATTGTAGCGAATTCGCTGTGAGACAGAATTAGTTTCTCTGTTTTGAATTAAGTTCTGTTTAACGTTTGAGATATTGTGATATTTTACGAATATCTCTGAGAAAATATTTTAGTATTTTGCTTTGTTTCTTCTAAAAAAATTTTATTAACTTTTAAACTTATTATTTTATAAACTTGTGCATTCAATCCATTACGAACCCGTACGCACGCAACAATATGTTAAGATGCTCACAGCGAATGCATAGTTTCTAGCAGCAATATTAGAAATTTTGTCCAGTTTGGTGTAATATGGAGAACTAATTCAGGTGTATTAATTATTTTTAAGGTTTGACTGTATCATGTAAAAAAGAAAAACTTTTCAATTTTTTCTCTTTTATAGCAGATTTACTGAGGACAGAGATTTCTTATCACTTTCACATTTGAAATATGCCATATGGTTCCCTTCTCTAGGGTTTTGATTTCGCATGGCATTCCAAATGAAGATTAATACTTCAAAAATGCTTAAACATCAAAACGTTATCTAGTAGATTGAGAGAAATATTACAAATTTTCAGCAGTTATTCATATATATAAAAGGAAGATGATGTATAACTTCAGATTCTGAGATACTTTTGAAATCCTCACATTGAAGTTTAGGAAAGTAACCATGTAAGTAAATATATTTTAGAAACATTTCGATGATTTTATCGATCACTGATTTTAGTATATGATTCATATCATTTTTATTAGCAATAATCAAAGTTTTAACTTTTAAAAAATTACTTATCGTATTTTCCCAGCTATTATGAAACTCCTTCTTCTTTTAAATGCATTTCAGAAAGGCGTATACATCCCATATGCGTAGTATAACATTTCAAAAATTTATTAACATATGTTATCCTTTATCCACGGCTAAATGTATTTTTAAGAATGCTAATAATTTTATTTCTTTTATAATAACTGGTGCCACTTTCTAAGGCTTCAATTAAATACTAAGATTATAAGTACAGTAAATCATGTTTCTATTTATGCGAACATTTTTACACCATGCTTATAAAAGCGTTCATGCTGTCCTTATTTTTGCAATTTTTTGCAGTAGACATACACGTCCAATTGCAGAAATGACGCGCCTACGTATATTGTGGAGTACTTCAATTCCAAAATTCAGTTTTGTAAAAATTGCGAAATCTAACTTTTTATATGGTCTCTCATGCTTTGTAGTTATATAGAGTAAAAGTTACAATATTGATTAAAAAGGAATGAAACACAAAAGTTTGACTCGCATACGGCCAAAATTGACCAAGAAATTCAATTTAATAATGTAGGATTTTTGCGCTTTCCTTGTGGGGGTTGCTAAAAAGATAAGTAATTCGAGGTTGTTATTTTTCTTGAATGTGACCCAGTGATATTCCTTTATGATGTATAGTATATAATATTCCTTAATTTATAATTTTATAATATTTGGTATGCTGAAAACGTTTCAGCAGATTTAGTTTTTTAATTTTAATCATTAAAATGCTTCAAAAATATTCTTTTGTCAGTTTATAACTATGTGAGCAAAACTTAATAGCCTCACAAAAAATAATTCCTAGGACTAAAAATATCTTCCTCTTTTAATTTATACAAAAGACGCTCTGAATTATTATGTACCAATACTGAAGCCTATCATTGCAGTCCAGAATAGAGGTTCTTTAAGATTCGTGAGTAATATACCCCTTTCCCATACACTTATGTTGATCAGAATGTTTCACGATAGTCTACATAGCAAACCTCATAACGTAATTTACTAAATTTAAAAACTTGGTTTCTAAATTGACACATTAATACATAGCATATTTTGGCTTCAATCAGTTCGGATTCCCAGTAACCCTCTTTCAAATGTGCTAAAACAAACTAAATTCTAATCGAGCAAAAGAAAATTTAAAAAATACTTTAAAAAATTATTCTTAATGCAAAAATATTCGTTTTTTTGTCCTTTTATACAGTCAAATCTCGTTTCGGTACAGTTTATTTTATACAGTTTCAAAGTTATTCAATGTGATAAATATTTCACTTTTCTGCGGGATTGTTTTCTGTATTATATATATGTTATGAAAATTTAGTTCCTTGCAGATAATTTGATATTAGTCGAATGCTTGAGTACGGAAAACACCAATTACTCTGCAATCGCGAGCGAACTGAAGTTAATACATCACTAAAATATCGATTACGTAGTAGAAGATGTCGGGAACTTTTGAAGAATTGCAAAATATTTGACATATTTTTAATACTTTGTGGTTATTCTATGGCATAGCACATCACAATGGGGACAATATGTACCCATATAAGATATTACATTTTAAACAATGAATAAAAACGGACAAGGAAGAGAAGTTCCTTTAGTTAACAAGCGTAGGCCAGCAAAAGAGGAGGAGTAATTAGTTGTAGTAATTCTTATAAGCTAGGAAATTTTTTTAGTTCTGGATAGCGATTAGATAAACGTTTACAGCAATGTGGATACTGCAGGAAAATCGCAGATGCCTTGAAGGGGTTTTGCTTTAAATGAAAATTAGTAATTTGAAGTCCATTATTAATTTGTTCAATTAAGTTTTAATTTGGTAATAAATTTTCATCATATTTTTTATATCTTACCTATCTATATGTATAAAGAAGAAAGTCTGTGTTCGGTTGTCCTCTAATAACTCAGTTACCACTAATAGCTATCGTCACCAAACTTTCTACAACTCTTTTCTGGGCCCTGTAAAGTGCCGACGTCTCCCTTTTTTTCCAAAAGACAAAAAAATACCTAAAATCAGAGATATTAATTAAAATTCGGAAAAAAGATCATTTTTGTTCTTATTTTCCGAGTGACAACAGTCTCGCAAGCTGGAGATGAAAATCAGCTTAATTTCGGAAAGTTATTGCCGCTGCTCGCTTTCAAATCATAGAGTTCGTTAATAAAAATATTTCTAAGTTTTACGATGATATAAAAATAGCATTGCCAAACATCCAATACACTATTCCCGATTCCAAAAATTCGTGGAAAGCCATTTCGACTATTCCCATCTTTGTACTACTTTAATCGGCCGAAATATTAATTAAAAATTCTGAAAGCGCTAATTTTTGCACTCATTTTTCCGAGTGGTAACAGTGTCGCGCTTTGGAGATAAATGCTTTGTTTCGAAAAGTGTTGCTACTGCTCGCTTTCAAATCGTAGAGTTTGTTAACCAAAAATTTGTAAATTTTACAAAATCTATACATAAATAGATGTCTGTTTGTGCTTTTGTTTGTTTGTGTTACTGATTTCTGATCAATTATGATCAATTTTTTGCCACATTGAATCGATTGAAATTGAATATAGCTAAAATATTAGATGAAACTTGAGCTTTTACAATCATTTGATTAGAAAGACGAAAATCATTAAAAACTGCATGCCATTGTTGCTCATATAATGAGAGAGAATTAGCTTATTTTTTTATCGAAATTTTTTATGTGAGTTCCATATTGTATCGGATTGAAAAATGTACGACTAAGAATCGTATTTTTTGCATTGTTATTACAGAGCGATTACAGTGGTACCGTTCTCTCTGTTGTTAGATGCATTACTCTCAATTTAACTTAACTGCCATTGGGTACTTCCGCTAGTATATATATATATCCCTAGCATAGATATACATATATATACACAGGATGTATCAGTACAGTGGTGACAAACGTTTAGGAGAGATAAAGTACGCTTAAACGATGGGAAATCACATAGCAGTACTTGGTCGGAAACGCTTTCTTGGCGCGGTAGAGACGACACAAAACTCAAGAAAGAAAGCGCACGAACAGGGCGAGAAAAAATGTTTATTATTCCGAATACAACAAAAACAAAGAAAAAACAACGTAAAGAGACAACGACCGTCATCAAAGTCGGTGTTCGGAATTACGACCCGGACCGTGATGCAGGCACCTTGAATCCTGCATCTTCAATGTGATCTTCCATTCATGATGCAGATCTGCCATGCTCCAGAGAAGTGAGGCCTGGATCATGGTCTGGGTCGCAATTTCCATCACCTTCGTTAATGACGATCGTTGTTTGTTTTTGTTCTTATTTGTAGGTTTCTGCTGTACTAAATATAATAAAACATGTTTTGTTTCACTGTTTGTGTCCTTCCTTTTTCCTTTTTTGTCGTCACTACCGCATCAGGAAAGCGTTTCCGCCCATGCATTACTATGTGATCTCCCATCCTCTAGGTGTACTCTATCTCTCCTGAAAGTTTGTCATCGCTGTACTATACACCCTGTAACAGCATAGGTGTGTATATATATATATATATATATATGTGTAATAATAAAATGCAAGGAAAAGACGGAGCAGCGTCCATGCATAATAGCTATATAAAATAAAGAAACTTGGCAGTCAAGACGGTTTTAATTCCATTTTTATTTCCCAGTTGACGTTCGTGGCCACAATCATTTGACACTCTTATTTGTGCCTATTCAATAACATTTACATTTTTGGAAAGTATTGCGATAGGAAGCGCGCACAACGAAAAAGCGACAAAGCAGTGAAGAGAGAGGAACTGAAGTGCTTAGTTAGCCAATATGGAAGCACACGAAGATAAAAGTTTTGGTTTGAGTTGAAAGGTTCAGTTTCCAATTATTACGTCATCAGCGCTGCGCAGGCCATGCAAAATGGAATGAGCTAGAAATGACGCAGTCCAGAGAATTTATTACGAATTTTAAAACAGAGGGAGAGAATTAAAGGGAATTAGGGGTTAATTTAAATTATAATTTTGATTTACATATTTTTTATCTTACATATATATATGCTTATGCTCGGGCCTTCATTCTTGAGCTTTTACAGCTAACTCTAGGGAAGAAAATTCGTCTTAATGACAACCTGGAATTTTGGAAAAGCGGCAACATCAGGAACATTATAGAAAATATAGGCGAAAAATGGCGTAAAATAAAGAGGTAAATGTTATAAGGACAGTAGGGAACCATATCATATTACATTATGTAAAAGCTCTCATTGGTTTTGAAACCCATATTGCTGAAGTCGTTAATAACATAATACAAAATGGATAGAAACTTGGTTCCAGTATTTTATGAACATGACTGATTGCATCAAATGAGATCACTAGATAATAAAGCATTTATCAACAATTACGAATAATGGAATTATGAATAACAAGAAAGCAACTTAGACAACAAAGCTGTGCTGAAAATGCCTGCACAAGCCTGTAATAGCTGAACAACTATCAAAGTTATTAGAATGGTTAAATCTTGTCAGAGCATGTGTTATGGAAGCTAATTCCAATATTAAACATATATATTCATTTTTGATTACGAACAAATTTAAGAATTTCTTCTTTCCATTTGTCTAAAACCAATGAATAAAATTTCATGCTTTACATTAAAATTAGATAACTTGTTTAATTTCTATTGTAGAACAGTCAAGCGTTTTGGGTTTTATTTTTCAGAATGTGAAAAGTATTTTACATAATATAACTTGTCAGGACTGAGTATTCTGTGCATAGTTTTAGAAAACATGATGAAGTACTTACACGGGTTCTTCTTCTCAAGTCCTGAACTGGAACAGGGAGCGGAAAATACGCTATGTTCTGGTGTAGATACTGTATTGGCGAATAACTGCACTTGAAAGGGATTTGAAATCCTCTTTTATTAAATCACTATTATTTACACACTTCCCAACTCGGGAGAGATACAGAAAGTAAAAGACCACACTTGGGCCTAACTTAACAATCAAATAATTTTAATACTAAACCTAAAATAGAAATGTATTTAAACTTTGCTTCGCAGAGCAAATCGCGGAGTTTGGCCTCTAACTAACTGGTGCGTAGCAAGAAGTACTAATACTAGCGCACTTCAATTTATTTCAATATGCAATCACGTAGTAAGCACTATGGCTTATAATTTTAGCTACTAGCTGGTCAGACGAACGTCGAACAGAATTACCGTGATCTGAGACTAAAGCTCTCTCACACTATGAGGTTCTACCTCTGGTTTAAATAGTACTTGGCTGTACTTCAAAATTAGCATAAGCTGAGAACGCGCGCTTCTTCTGACGGGAAGTTGAAACAGAGAAGAGATAGAAAGATTTAAATTAAAATAAAACTTGGTTAGTTTAACTAAAACCTTACAAACTATAGAGACCGTATAAAAATTAAATTTGTATTTTTTATAAAACTAGTTTTTTAAATTCATGATATCACATTTTTATTTCCTCATTTAAAGCCTTTTTATAGCTGGAAGTGTATGTCTACGGCTAATGGGTGAGAAAATACAGGCTGCATAAGTGCTTTTACGAACACATTGATCATGTATCAAACATACGCCAAAAAATGTTTCTAGGGCTCGATAGAATGACTGAAGTTTTAATAAGCATCCATTTTTTGCAGGCGGCATGGTTGTAACTGTTCGTCCTTTCATAGGAGGTAGCGGTGGCCGCCTATTAGGTATCTCCAAATAAAATGGCCACCACTTCCGGCCTTAAGTGTGGCCAGTGTCGAAAAAAGACAAAATAGTGCCCGCCGTTTGAGGAAAAAAATTGTAGGCAGAGAAAATATTTTACATATTAAGTAAATATAAAAAAAAATGTTCCTTGTGAACTCTAAATTATTTCTGATATTAATATAATAAAATTTACAGTGTAGGACAATTTATACTTTTTTCAATATGTAACGAACGTCATATATTAGTATCCTATAAACTAAATTCAAAATTTCTGTTTTTTAAATACACTCTTGTTTTAATTGTTTTTGATTTATACAAGTTAAAAGAGGAATTTCTGCTTTCTTTTTTTTTTTACTCCAAAGGAGCTTTAGTCCCAGATGTACTATTGTTTTCGTTTTGCGATTTTGCGTCGGAAACATTAAAAGTATGAATCACTTTTCAAACTGTTGCCACCAAATCTTGCAGCCCTGTATTATATTTAAAGAAATTAAATAATGAAGAATCTGCAAATGCTATTTCACCAAATGTGATAAAACAACGGGACCTAGAGCCATCCAAATTTGAATAACGTACTTTTCCATCCGAATATGCGCATCTGGAAGCCCAAATTTAGAATTTGGAATTTATTTTATTACCTATGTCATATTTTGTAAAAGTTAACGAATTTTTGATAAAAAAACTCAAACTATTTAAAAGCGAGCAATGGCAATATTCTACGGGGGGGAAAACCTTTTTATCTCCCGCGCGAGGAATTGTGTATTGGAAATTCTAAAGATATGCTCATTTTAAAATTATTTTGCAATATTGCTATTGAACTGAATTTTGTGGTTAAGTGGGAAGAACATGATATTTAATAAATAAAGGTAACACACAAAGCGGTAAAAAAAGCCTCTTTGGACGTAATTTAAAATCTGAAACCTTTCAGACTTTTTTTTATACTTTATATTTATTTATTTTTTCATACACTCTTGTTTTAAGTTTTTTTTTTGCTTTATACAAGTTACAAGAGGATTTTTCGCAATTCTGAAGTAAAATTTTATGTTCATTTTTCCTTCCCAAAGTTCTAATTTCTTATTTATAAACTTCGTTTCTTACTTTCTAATAACAAGGTTTAATTCTAACGAAAAATACGTTTTAAATTTGCCAATATATGATTAATCGTATTTTAAACATAATACGATTGAAAATAATAAGGATATTTTTAAATTATAGAAAAATTATTTAATCTTTTGTCTTAATAAGATTTCATAACTGTATTTGAGACTAAATTAATTATCTTAACTCTTTGCTATTTACTATTTAGGAAGTTACTGGTTATCGCCTCAATTCTTCTATGCGCTATGCTGGCGTCAGCTCAGACAGAGCCTCACAGAGAAATATGTTTTGGAAGTAAGACATTTCTACTTATCTTATTCATGTGAAATATTTTCATGGAAATGTATCCTTTTCATGTTAAATGCTATTAAGAATATTTTTAAGCACACTGAAGTTTGTTCTAAGCTGCATTTCATCATAGCTTCATGTAATAATTTGCCGATATCAATTCAGTTAGCACGATTATTTACAAATTAATTGCTCAGTATAATATACGGCTTATCAGGAATCCAGCGGTAAAATCACTATACACTGGCGAGTTCGACTTGTTCTCAAATTCGACAAACGGACTGGCTTCATAGGAGTTTTTTCCATACGTAATGTGGACACAAGGCAGTTTCCACAGCAAAGTTCTTCCCGGAGGCATCCCTCTTGGTAGGCAAATAGTCCTTTCCTGCTTTGCCACAATTGACTAAACCAAACAAGTAAAAGATATGTAAAATTCTTACAATTACTGATCGAAATTTAAATAAAATGATAATCCTTAAGTTTCTGGTTTATGCATCCATCGTTCTAACTACGCAGCAGAGTCGTGATGCGTAGTTATGATGAAACCGTTAAGTTATGGTGTAACTACGCAGCAAAATTATGATGTAGTCTTCTCCTACGCCAATCTGTTGCAACTCTCATCAAGCCATCTTAGTACAAAAATGCAGTTATATCACATTATGAGCTATTATATTATCAGTATTATGAATTATTTTTACATAATACCATATACTATTGTATAATACTGATATAATATAATTCATAATTATGAATTATGAATTATATTATATCAGTATTATATATTAGTATATAGTATTATACAGTATTGTATTATTATTATTATTATCAGCTATTATATAACATATATATATATATATGTGTGTGATGTACCAAATATAGTCATAGCTCAAAGTATCAGACCATAAGTTTAAAGAAAAAACAGGATCCATTTATTAATTTCCATGAAAAACAGCAGTTACAAAAATCAGATCCCCGGAGTAAAATAAAAAAGAACAACTAATAACTTTTTATATTGAAGTTATACAAATTGTATTGAAGTTATACTCCATCGTTACATTAATGAAAAGACGCCTCGATCCAAGGATCCAAGGATTAATTATTACGGAGTGCCTAAGATAAAGAACCCTCTACCTCCACATCATAGTTAAAAAAAGGGAGCAGAAATAGGAAAAAATACATGAAAGACGTTAAGGAAAAATAAAAAGGAAGTCAACATGACTTGAGAAAAATTACAGAGACAAAAAGAAGAACTTAAAAAAATATTATGAGTTCGGAAAAATTAAGACGCCTCGATATTCCTTTGCGAGTCCTTTTATAAACCTCTGGAAAGGCAAGAATCAAGAAATGACGTCAGCCAATCCAGTTCGTTTTAAATATTTTCAGAACATTCAATAACTGTACGTGTAGAAAAAGGCAGGAAAATCAACTTGACTACGGGGCTGTGAATTTAATTGCACGTACTTTCAAATAAGAGATCGTCGCCATTAAACTGAAAAGAACATGCATTTAGAATTGTGACTGTGAAA
>KK120756.1:221994-270956 GCA_000611955.2 Stegodyphus mimosarum | reverse complement strand
TATATATATATATTTCTTTTTTTAATATATATATTGTTACGTTTTTTTCCTTCGTACGTACGTTAAAGGTTTAGTGGATTTGGAGTAAAAATTCAATAATGAGTAAAAGAATTAAAGCACATGTGAAAAATCACCTAGGCAAAGTAATCACAGGCATAATCATAAACACTGTCTAGAATCGACCCAAGCGTATGACCGACACTGGCTATGATCGACTGGATGAAATTTTAATACTGAGGAGCAGAATTATAAGACATTTCAAAAATCACACGAGCAGAAAATTAACAGGCATATTACAAACATTGCGTAGAATCGACGCAAACATAGGATCGATACTATAAAGAATCAATAATGAGTAAAGGAACCGTGGAGCTGTCACGCTTGATTTTTCAAATGGGCACAAGTATAGGATCGACATCCGCATATCGATAGCATTAATTTGTATTATCTTTAGCCAATTTAGTATTCATTTGGGAGCATTCAAAATTAATAAAACTAATATTTAATTAATTTAATCGGTATATAAACGACATTGCCATAGACTTATAATTAGAAACCGAGGTTGTTAGTTTAGGGCTACCGCGAGGAATCGACATGGACATAGATAATCAAAATCAATTTTTTGAAATTCTGTGCAGCATTCACCCCCACCCCGAAAAGAGTGTCACGTTTTGATTACTCGCCAATGTTCGAAGAATTATGTTTCTTCTAGAGGTAGACAAATCTTCTAACGTATTAATTCATCGTTTGCTTTCATTATAATTTAAAAGATAGATAACTTTTCTATTCAAACAAAAGAGACTTATGTGATTCTTTTGCAAGCATAAGAGATCCTGTTTCCTTTTTCTAGGATTTTGTCCTTCAGGGGGCGGATGGAGATGCTGCCCTTATTTCAATGGCATGTGTTGCGCAGGTGGACTAACATGTTGTCCCTGGGGACGTAGATGTCTTGGAACTAGGCTTTGTGTCCGTTATGCTCCAAACTAATCGAACGAGCCGAAAGAGTTTGCAGAAGCACCTGTAAAAAAATAGAATAGAAAGAGAAACTCATGATTAGAATGAAGACAATTATGAATCGCAGTTTTTCTTTTCGAGAAAATAAAACTGGCGTAATGATTTAACGAATAAAAACTACATTAATGTATTATTCGTTTGTTTATATAAAGCAATAAATTGCCAATTTGTGATACATCTTGTAATTTTTGAAAAATTTTATATCTCAGCCTTGTTACTCAGAATGTTGAGTTTAGGTGGTCTTCACGTAAGTGATATCAGGTTTCGAAAATAAATTTGAAAACATATTCTCTCGAAAACTGTGGGTATAAATTTTAAACTTGGAGAACGTTATGGATAATAATTCACTAAAGAAGTGGGAATTGTTTTCAGTAATCTTAATTCTTTGTACTTAAATTTAGTGTTAATATTTTTGTATCTGAAACTCGTAAAACAGAAATATTCGAATTGTCAGGCGGTAGCATCTGTTCATTTAGATATGAATGAAATAAGCATGCGAGGATTGAAAACAATCGTAATTTAAATATGGATGTCAATTTTCCTATTAAAAAAAAAGAAAAAAAAACGAAATTACCATGTTTACTCAAAAATAAGAATTTATTGAATATAAAATACTTTAGGATTAATTTCAGAAAAAAAAAAGTCAATGAACTTTGAAAAAAGCACAATTTGGATAAGATTTTTTTTCTTCTGATTAGGATAAATGCAAGCTACTTTATTAAATACAATGTGGTTAAGAAAGGAAAATTATCGCCTAATTGGGATACTGGTTAGTGACTGTGATTGCCGTATCGAAGGGTCCGTGTTCGAATCCGGAATTCCCGATGGATATTTGTGAACGTATAGTGTCTGTGTGGCTTGAGGACACGCTAAATATGCGGTCAGCCGAAAGTCCGAATGTTGGTGCTAGGAGAAGAGGGGTAGGACACCCTTGGACTCTTGTTCCCGGGGCGCTGTGTCTCAAAATTGGAAGTGGAACTGAGCTTAAGTCGGGCTGTCGCCTATATGGTGCTCAACGTTCTTCCTAACGACAGGCACATTTGACTGCTTAGCCACGATAAATGTCGTGAGTTTTTACTGATCTTTGTTGTCTTTGGTAATATCAACAACAGTATAACAACAAGGAAAATTAGAAAAAAAAATCAATGCTATATTATTTTTTATTTGTTTTTAGGCACATTAGTAACCAGTAGAATGGACGCAATGCTAAACCGAAATCACTCAACTTGACCTGACTACCATAAATAACCTCAGTTATTCATTTTATAAGCACAGTAATTTACCTGGGAGGTTTATTTAGTTTCTAATCAGTGTAAATATTTGATAAGCATGAGAGATAAACTCCTTCCTCATATTCATCGACACCGTTATATACTCGACATTGCCAAAGCGTAGACAAAGTTTATTATTAAGAACTGCGTACAATCAAGGGGGAAAGAATCTAATTAAATTATGATTATTTTTTAAGGTAATTGCATTGGATAGACACGAAGGTACGATCGATATAAACATAGAAACGGAAGCAGTTTTTGAGCTGCCGTGCCGATTTTGTACCATATCCGGGTAAAGATGGCGCTTTTAAGATTCATTGTGTCTTTGCGCCCAATCACTTTTCTTCTGGTGGAAGAAAAATGAATTAAATGAAATCTTATTAACTTTAACGTATTGCTAATGAATTAAAAATATTATTTTCTTCCTTTATTGTTTAAGAAAAATTCCGATTTAGAATATAAATAAAAAAAATCACGTGATACTTTTGCAAACATAATTAATTCTATTTTCCTTTTTTCAGCATATTGTTTCAGTGGGACCGGTTACAGATGTTGCCCCTATTTCAATGCAGTGTGTTGCCCAGGCGGATTAAAGTGCTGTCCTGGGGGAACTAGATGTTATGGCACTAGCTTTTGCCTCCGTTATTCTCCAAACAAATCGTATGAGCCGAAAACGTTCGAAGCAGCGCTTGTAAAAGACGTTCTCTGAATGGAAAGGGAAACTCATGATTAGAATCAAGCCTATGAAGAACTGCAATTTTTTATTCAAGAAAATAAAGCGGACGTAATGATTTAATAAATAAAAATTACACATAAGTATGATTCAATTATTTATAAAGGGTAATAATTGCCAATTTTGATACATCTTGCTAGATATACATGAATAATATTACATTTTGGCAGTGTTACGAAGATTGCTGATTTTAGACAGAGCTGAAGAAAATGGTATCTCATTTAGAATACACATTTGAAAAGATACTCTGTCAAAGACTAAGGGTATTAATTTTAAATATGGTGATTATTATGCACATTATTTAGTTAATAAAAGGGGACATTTTCTTATAATTTTACTTCTTTAGGCAGAATATATTTCAAGTTTAAATTAGTATTTTTGTATTCGAATCCTTCAAAACGGAAGTATTACAGTTGTTCAGTAGTAGCTTGTGTTTAGTTACATAAGAACTCAATAAGCGTGAAAAGACTGAAAAAATTCTGTTTTACACACGAAAACGCCTCAAATACAAGACTTCTTTCACACTGTAGGAAAAACTTAATATATGTATATATATATGCTAGAAAACAAGGCGGTCATACGAAATGACCCCTGTTCTAGATATTATAAATTTTAATTAAAATGATTTGTGCAAAGGTGTCTCCTAATTCAAACTGAATTACCCAGCGCAGGCGGCGAGGACGCCCTTTTGCTTATTGCCCCACGGGGTTTCCCCCTTCTACTCGCTTAATTGCTTAAAGTTGAGTGCAATGAAAGAAACCACTGGCGGTACATTTCTTTCTTTGTTCAGTGGTTTCTTTTTGTCGAGAAAGCCGTTTTTGGGCAGCTTTAACTCCTTTTCTCTCCTCTTCAGTACTGTATTTTCAAGAAATTGCGTTAAGACGTAGTTTTTTTCTATTAAAACAGGTTATTGCCAATGAAAACAAATGTTCACCTTCCCCCTAACACGCTCAATTTGCGTTCAGCCGAAAATTCAATTTAAAATGTAATGCCGGAATAAAATCGGGCAAATTTTAAACTCTTTACACGAAAGGATATATATAGTATAAGAGTTTCGGTAAACCTACTTGATGAGATGTAGTACGCACAACTCGTTAGTTGGTTTCGTCTCCTTTAATTTCTCAACGTTTGCAAGTTTCTAGGTAATTCAAAAGTAAATATAGTTAAATGCATAATAAGCAACAACTGCATGAATTAAAAATATTTAAATACCATGATAATTTAATTAAAACAATGATAACTATTGTGATAAAATTTATTTTACTATTTGAATGCCGTGGCAACTTCACTCCACTGGCTAGTTTAGTTACGGAAGCAACCAATAAACTATTGGCGACAAACAGACACTTAAGCCGCATATAATAAAGATATGTACGTATACATATACATTTAATTTGTAAAGAAAAACAAGAAGAAAATTTTAAAATTAATGTAGTTTAAAATTTATTTAAAAAGGACTTAAAAAGTAAAATCCTGGGCTATTGTCGCTATTCTTTAGTTTTGCATTTTTACTTAACAATTCCAATTTAATTATTTACAAATTCGAATTAATAATTTCCACAATAGTATACAATTGTTATTAAATATATTACCTTCTAAAACAGTTTTTCAGTTCTTCAAAATTAACAATTTCCATAATACTATACAATTGTTGTTAAATACATTACCTTCTAGAACAGTATTTCAGTTCTCATAACTTGAGTAAGGTAAGCTGAATTAATATGCAACTCAATTAATTCTGAAGTATGAAGTCAAATTGGGCTGATGAGTAGTAACCTTATAGCATATGGCCTTCTAAGGTAGCATAAAATAAAACCAGAACTCTTAAAGACAAGTAACGAATTATCACTATGTCTTGTAAATACCACAGAGATAGAGAAAGGATGTGAAGGGGCCTTTATTGATTGAAATAAACTTTAACAGACGGCACCAAGTCGTGCTTGCAATAGTCAATAGTTTTGCCTTTAAATCAAAGGTAAAGATGAACTAAAATTAGTGAAATTTAAGTATAGCCTAATTGCTTCGCAATATAACTAGTACACAAGCTGGCTCTGGCGGGAAGTTCCCGTAAACAAGCCTAATGGCAAGAATAACTCAACACCGCAAAGTAGTGATTGCTAGAAAATAAAAGTTAGCAACGTGGCCTTCAAGCAGGCAGAATACGCTCTGATTTCACCCTCCAGAACCTTTCTTTAAATACTTTCTTCTTTCTACCTAATTTGAATATCGCGCGAGCTAGAAATCTACATTCTGCTAGGGAAATGGAAACGGGACTGTTTCGTTAGAATCGATTCTTGAATACAAACTAACAAATTACTTTTGTTGTAAGAAAAAAGTAAAAAAATGAAGATAACGTTTAAATATGTGTTCAATGATGATTTCCCCGAAGCAATAATTGGGCATATTTATAATAGTGTAGAAAAGCGGGGAAAACTTAAACCAAGAAAACGGCAATGTAAAACAAAACAAGCAGTACAAATATATATATATATATGCAAAAACTTATGCACAAAACGAATTAGACATTTAATTAATTTGAAAAATTAAAAATTATATGTCCATAAGTTATATTTAATGGCATCATGCTTCTGCTTAGAGCTTATTTTTTCCCTTGCGATATAAATATAAGCTACCTAAATAAATAGAATATCTTATTAAGATTAAGAAAAAAATTAAGAAAAATTAAATGATTCATTGGTATCTGATTTCACGCATGCCAGTACCCAGTACACTCTTTGCAATCTTAAACTAAAATCGCTCACCTATTTATTAGCCTGATTTATTCAGTTTATATGTAAGGTAATTTACTTGCATGGTTTATTTAATACTCAAAAGTGTAATTATTCCATACAGAAATAACCATTCCATACAGAAGACACTTAAACTTCTTTCTCTCATTCTCCAATTTCGTTAATATCATACAAACTTTTAGAACAAAAATCTAGAAAAAGGCTTTTATTTTCAAATAAATATAGTAACTTATGCTTTGGAATGTAGTAAGACAATATTAATAAAAAATATAAAGAATTTCTTCGGAAAATGCTTATTGATAATCTCTCAGGTTTTCCATTAGACGAAAATACACAATTTTTTGAAATTTTTGAATTTGAACTCGACTATCTTCTTCCTTTCTTGAAGATTCAGTTTATGAAATCTAAAAAGCACCTTCATACAGGTACAAATACCAGAATTTCATCAGTGGTTGTACAGGCAGTGCCGTTTCTAGACCCACTGACTGACCGCTTTCCTTGGATTGCCGCAAATGCTGAATGACTTATAAAATTTTTATTACACACTCACTAAGTACCTACATATGGCAAATTGTATAAAAAGTACTTACATATGACAAATACTGACAATGAATTTAAAATAGTTAGTCTTTGTATCGCGAGAGTCCGGCCGTACCTGATTTTTGCTCACTGTGCACTTTTACGCGCTGCATCCCCGTAGGAACGGTCCTGTGTACAGGTATAGTCTCACCGGACGAACTGCGCAGCTATGCCCCAGTTTTGGATGGAAAATTTTTGATTAACAAACTCAAGGATTTCAAAGCGCGTCATGGCAACGTTGTACAGAAAAAACATTTTTACCTCCGGCGCGGGAGACTGTATATCGGAAATTCTAAATTTACGCTCAGTTTAAAATTATTTTGCGATATTGCTTGAACTGAATTTTATGGTTTAAGTGCGAAGAACATAATATTTAATAAATAAAGGTAACAACCAAAACGTTAAAAAAACGCCCCTTTGGGCATAATATAAAATCTGAAAGCTTTCATATTTTTATTTTTAGCCCAAAGGGCGTTAGCTCAGAAGGCCTATTATTTTTGTTTTGGCATTTTGCGTTGATTCACTATAAACAGCGAATCGCTTAAATTGTTACCGCCAAATGTTAGAGCCCTGTATTATATTTAAAGAAATTAAATAATGAAGAATCTGCGTAAATGTATGTTTGTTTCTCGCATTGTGAGAAAACAAAGATAAAAGTACCTAGAGCCATCCCATTTTGAATAACGAACATCTCCACCCGAATATCGGCATCTGGAAGTTCAAGTTTTGAAGTTTGAATTTGTTTTATTATCTATTTCATATTTTGTAAAGCGTTTATGAGTTTCTGATTAAGAAAACGATTTCAAAGCTAGGAAGGGCAACACTGTACGAAAAATAAAACATGTTTATCCTATGCGAGCGAGACTGTGTACCGGAAATTCTAAAAATATGCTCTTTTAAATATTTTGTGATATTACTGTTGAACTGTATTTTATGGTTTAAGTGCGAAGAACATGATATTTAATAAATGAATGTAATACACAAAACGTTAAAAAACTCCCCTTTGGGCGTAATATAAACTCTAAAAGGTTTCAGATTTTATTTATTTATTTTTTTAGGTCTAATAATTTTTCATGTAGGCTACAAAATCTGAAAAATTCTTAAATCTGCACAACGCCGAATTGTAGCAATTACTTTTAAAAACAATTAGAAGACTAAAAAAATATTTGGTCTTCTGCTGCGTTTTTAAAACCAGGCAGGTAAAAAGGTAAAGAATTACGATCCAATCAGGACACATATCAAAACATGAATCTACCTCTTTACTTGCCTATTTAACTATCGCTTATGGTTAATCATGGTGGCCGAGTTAAACAAATATATATTTTCCATAGAAGAAAAACTTGACTGCGTTTGACCCTAGCTTACGTTCATTTGAAAAAAAAAATAGTGTTTTCATTGAGTCTAATGACATCTTATTATCTGACTCGCAAGCACGAAACACAAAACAAGAATTAATATATCGTCGATTGCATAGGGGCGTGTGTCGCAAGCAACAACAAAGAGAACATTTTTTTAAATGTTCTGCCTTTGTTTTTACTGTCATGGTTGCAGACAGACCCAAAACACTTAAAGAGATGTTTACAAAGCATTAGTGCTGAAGCTAATTGATTCTCATTAAGACAAGGGCGTATAATTCACGCATGATCTAGAAAGCTTCTGTGCTATCAAGCGTTATCAGGGATTATAAGTGAAAATAATCGATGATGTGTATAAGCTAAACTGTCACACACTTCGGTTAAATGTCATCTGTTAATCTTTCCGTTAACAATGTCTTTTTAGAACAAAGAATGTCTTTGTTCTTCTTTTGACGACTCTCGAAACTGAGTTTCTTTTAAAAGGCTTTTATATAGGAAACAATATGCACGAATAAAATTTATTTCGCAAATTCAGTAATCTAGTAAGGAAATAAAAGAATTAAAAGAAAAAAAATCTTGGATTTTTTTATGTTTCATTTCGCTTTTTCTCGGTAGATGGTGGTACATTCGCTCCACTTTGCTTCGTCCATTGCTTTCGATATAAAAGCGGTTGTCGATTCTCCCATTTTGCATCTGGAGTTCAACAATAAATTTGCCTCTATTTTCTAACAACGACTCAAATATTGAAGGTATGCAAATTGACCTGCAGGGAGAAACGAAATTATCTAAAATCATACCGATCCTATGTCCAAGGCCAGATGTATTTTGGAAACCCTTTTTTTAAAAATCACGATCGAAAACTTCGAGGGAATTCTGGCGAAAGAATGTACCAAAATTCTCTTTTTGTTGGAGAAGCGTTACGCTCAAACTATTGCCATACTGAATAAGAATGCTATACAGTTCAGCATTTTCATTGGTCCTAAGAAGCTCCAATTAAAACAGTTATATACGAACTGCCAGCGGGTACCTTGAAAAAGTACAATATGGAAGGATTGCAGACTTAAAAATTGCCTGTTTCCAAACTGAAACAGTTTTCTCGAAGGTAAGAAGGTAGAGTAGATGGGAAATGGCTCTAAAAGCACATTAGATACAGAATACCTTCAGCAGGTAAAGAAAATACAGTACAAGTAGAATATTGAAGAAAGTACAATAGAGAAATCTTCTTTGTGTTAGTTGCTCGAAAAAAAGAAGAATAGAGAATTTACGAAGTTGAAATGCTCTCTGTGTTGCCGGATCGCATTCGCAAATCAAGTCAGAAAGACGTCTAAGGATTTGTTAGAGGTGCTAGGAACAAATTTGGTTATTTTAAAGAATCCCGTTAGCCTCAAGTGCGAGAAGCCATACTTGACTTACACTTGTAAGCTATCACTGGAAATGAACGGCTAAATGATAAGTCTAAAATGTTGTCTAAAATGTTAAGAAGAACATTCTGCAACTCAAAAATCTGTCCATTTTTCCAGAATTCAAGGGATCCAAAAACAGAAAACCTGTAAAGAGAGAAAAAATCTTTCTATCCAAGTTCCTTTAGTCTGCGATAGCAGAAAAGAAGAAGGTAAGGAACAACTTACCTCGATATCAGAAGACCGAAAACTACTAAGGTTTCTAAAAAACTGAATCATAATTTGTTGTTGAGATCCAGATACGAAATGAAAAGATCTGCAGGCGCTTTTATACAGAAAGATATGGACGAAGCAAAGTGAGCACAAATGTAGCACCGTCAATCGAAGAAAATAGAATTGAGCATAAAAAATCGAAGATTTTTTTTTACAAGCGATTTAAGAATGGAAATTTTTGAAACATTAACAGAATTGCAGTCTGATAGTTATACTTATTAGAGACTTAATCTCACTCCCTGTCTCAGATTTCCCTCTATGGAACCACACCTCAATATTGTTACGTGATCAGCACACGGTGTATAGCTTCTTACAGCCGAAACTTTAGGCTAATTAAGCATACGCACTTCACACTGAAGCAACTCGTTTGCAAAACGTTTTCGTTCTTAAAGAAGAGAAGTTTGTTCAGGGATGATTGCGACCTCATTTAAAAAATTCTGAAAATTATTGTGCAGCAAAAATTCACATAATTTGAAATAATTTAGAATATTTATGTGAAAGGCATATACGCAATCATATGTTTAAAAAATTATTTCACTATTGAGTAAAAAATTGACGATAGGCTCTCTCGTTTAGTTTAAAGAGCCGCTGGGGTTCAGTGCGTAGCATTACTAGCAGAAATGTGAGGATGTTATAGAATAAATAAAGGAAACAAAAGATTTTACAATCGCATACATTTTATTACATTTATTCATTCAAAATGAACTTATGTAAAATTGGTCGATGATATGAAATATAAGATGCATAATTTAAGATGTCTGCAATTATATTCCTAGCAAATGTTAAATCTATAAATGAATTGCCATATCTACTTGGCACCATTTGATGTCTATATTGAAATCTCCCATCATAATAATAGGAATACCTGTATTTACATATTAATCAGTAATGTAGTCTCAGAATATTTCATCAATCTACTAAACAAGAACATCTTCAAATCGCCTGAATTAACAGCTGGGTATACAGATGCTAGAATAAAACTTGACTGTCCAGTAACAATAATGTTAAGCAAGCAAATACCGTCTGCTACTGAATCCTGTATTCTTTAATTCTGCTCAACAGTAAATTCTGTTGGTACGCAATCCGCTACACTTGTCAAATTTCCGTAAATCGCAACACCACTAGCTTCGCGAAATAAAATAAAATACAGAGCACATCACCTGCAGACACTAGCTGTGTACCAGACGACCTTGCCACTCTCAGGCGCATGCGCACAGAGCTTCAGCAAAATTTCGCTATTTTTTGAGCGTTACCATGCCTATATCTTCGTCCAATTAATTTTTTTTTTTGATTGTGTGTATGATTGCAAATGCGCTCTTTCATCTATCTAACGATGCATTTAGATTGACTGTAACATTTGTAGCTTCGAAGATATAAGCATTCGCACGCACCTCAAGTAGCGTTTTAATTTTTCCTTTCATCGTGGGAACCATGATTTATGATAAGCCTAATTCCCATTAGAGAGAAACGTAATCCTATGTTAAAATATATTTTTTTCTAATTCATTCAACATGAATTATGAAAGTATACAGTTGCTTATCTACTATTGATTTTTCAAAATAAAAAAAAAATGCTAATTTAAGCTCGTATTTTATTACGAAGGACGGCATTACTTTTTACAAAATATTGCATTTATATTTTTCTTAGCTAATAACTGAAAATTCAATATGATCATCAAGGCATGTAGATGCAGACGATGGCTTTTCACTCAACTAGCCTTCCTTAGATTAGAAATTGCAATATTCATGTTAACAGCGGCTAGAAAGAAAAGAACGGTTCATGGAATGTAAAGAGTATTAACTATTCAGTTATGCAATAAATTATCCATAAAACCCTTTGTCTGTAGTCATCAGAGGAATTATCTGACTCAAAGTTTTGTGCAATAACAGTAAGTCATATTTCAATCATATTCAAACACCTAAGCTATTATTACTCAAGGATGTGTGAACACTGTACGTAAACAAAATTTATATGAACGTGATATTTAATAAAAAGATAGTGAACACATAAAAGCTTAATGATAAAAAGACAAAGAAAACTTTTAAACTTTATGCAAAGTCATCTTAGTAACAAAACTGAATACTGATATGATGAACTGAGAAAAAAGTGTGAAAAAAAAACAGAAAAATATATGAGAACACTTTAACCGCTGCATTGGGAATTCTAAACGTGCTTTTAAAATTTTTATAATTTTTGCTGTTGAATTGTAAATGGCGTAAGTGCGAAGAAAATGATGGTTGGTGCTTAGTAATAAAACTGAAAAGACAAAAAAAATCTGATGCGAACACCACATGATTCCTTATAACGAAAATTAAACACGCATTCTCTTTCATTTAAACTTATTTCCTCGAAATTCATTAGAGATAGATTTCTCCTTCAATTAATTCAGTTCTTGCTTCAGGGCAAGGCAAAAATACATAAAACTTCAAAATACCTTCATTAAAAATTGAAAAATATAAAAAAACATAAAACATCAAATACAGTTAAAACAATTAAAAGACAATTTTTAAAATTAAAATTTCTGCGCAAATGCAAGCAATTCGGCCAGCAGGCAAGAAGGTAGATTTTGCAGTGCACGAAACTGAAAGTTCACTTTTGGTTATCGGCAAAAAGACTCTGAAGGTGCAGAAACTGACTTAATTCATTATTCTACTAAGTTTCAACTGTAAACAAATATGGCTGCTATGGTAAAAAAAAGTTAGACTTAGCCACCTTTAAAGAAATGTTAAATTGTTGATAATTGTATAACTATTCCATGCAAATTAATTAAAGGCATAGAAACCTTAATCGGAAAACAAGAACAACATAATTCAATCATTTTGAAAGCAAAAAATGTACAATTTACCAACATATAAGAATAAAAAAAACCGAGCTCAAGGAGCCGAGTAGCAGAGTGGGTATATATATACGTGTATATACTTTTGGTGCAGTCGATTGCAACCAAAAAGGAAGGTACACAACTACGTGTTATAGCAGTCCTGTTATATGTAAAACGTTCTTAGGATACTCGTTTTACAGTTATGCGAAATACTTATGTTGCGTAATCAAGACAATATTTTTATTGTTTATTTTGAAATAACAATTTTATTATTACTAGTTTACTATTTTTTATTATTATTGTTTATTTTTCGAAAGTGGTTTTTTTGTGTTATTATTGTGTAATGTATAGCTTCGTGATTTTTGTAACTATATTTCTTTTGTTGTGTGGCAACAGCTCTTCTGAAATTCTTCGATATATTTATTTTCAGTGCGTGGCAGGAGTGATTCTGTAATGCTTTGAAGTTAGAACACCGTTTGTGATCTTGTAGATGAAACATGTTGTTTCAGAACGTTTTTTTTACTTAAAAATGCGTAAAATAAATCTTTTGTTTTTGAACTCGGATTATACAAACGTTATTTTGTTTCAACAACATACCTATGTACAGATGTCACGAAAAAATTTATTCTGAACCCATTTTAAATCAATTTTATAATCCGTTTGGTGTAAAAGAGTCCTTTATCGTGTTCTTACGTATAGATGTGATACAAAAACATCGTTAAATTGCATTCGATAGCGGTAAAAGTGAATATTTTCATCGAAATAAGATACCCAGAATTTTTCATAGATTACAATACTTCCTTTACTTCGTATAAGGAAATAAAAATATAAATAAAAAAATCTGAAACGTTTCAGATTTTAATGGTCACCGAAAAGTGTTTGTTAAGGTTTTTACGCTCTCTCTGAGCTCGCTGCCTACTCTGCTGTTACACTCACTCTTGCAAACCCTTTTCTTTTGTTTTATTATTAAGCATCATTTTGCTCGTACTTACGCCATGTACAATTCAACAGCAAAATTACAAAAATACTAAAAGTATCATAGCAGTATACGTTTAGAATTCTCGATGCAGTGTAAGTGTTGGCATACTTTTTTTTTCTTTTGTCTTCTCTCAGTTCATCAAATCATTTTAAAGTTTTCTTATCAAGATGACTTTACAAACCTTTTTTGTCTTTTTATTATTTACATTTTACGCATTTACTTTATTTATTAAACGTCATATTGGCGCTTACGGCACATAAAATTCCATTCGATGACAAAATCGCAAAATATTTGTAAACAGCACATTTTTAGATTCTCCGATAGACACTCTCGTGCGCTGGAACTAAATAAGTTTTATTGTTGTCACTGCTCTCTTTGAAATCGCAAAATATGATCCACATTCGCTTTCTCGTTTAGCAGAATTTTTTTGCTCCTGATGAAGGGGATCCGTTTTGCCCTCGAAATCGATTGGGATTTTACAAAACATACGCCGAATACAAGGTTGTCGATTATCCTGTCTTATTTTCCACTTCGGCGTGTTTCTCTTGCGTTTTGAAATTCTTATAATCCGCAATGGATCTACTTTCAGCACAACTGTTTACCGTAAACCCTTTTCTGTTTGTTTACCTCCCTACGCTAAGTCATGTCACCCGGCTAAGCAAAAAATGGCTTCGTTTTACTATTATGAATTTCGAGCTCTCAAAGTTTGTGCCTCAGAATCTCTTCTTTTAAGGAACTCAATTATTTAGGATCTGTTGCCCTTGACCGAGGATTTTCTCCCGTAGTCATTGATAAAGCTGTTTGAAAGTTCTCACTGTGCCATCTAAAAACACATTCTGATATCAGAAATAACATTAATAACCTTGTTGTGCTTCCATTTCATCCTTCTATCATTTACAAAATAGCACGGATTTTACGCAAGGTTTATTTTCAAGTTGTTTTCTCGCCTATAAATAAAATCAGAGGTTCGGCTCTTAAAGAATCTATTTCGGACTGTAATTGGAATTTATAGCATATCATGTCAGTGTGGCTTAAGTTATATTGGCCAAACGAAAAGAGCATTAAAGTTTCGCATAAGAGAACATGAATCTTACGTCCGAAAGGGCGAAATTAACAAATCTTCAATAGCTAATCATAGTTGGAAATTCAATCACAATTTTGATTTGGGTTCTGCTAAAATTATCCAGAAAGCTGGTTCTATTAGGGAATTGAATTTTCTTGAAGCTTTTCACATTCACAAAAATTTATTCTGTATAGTCAATGACTTCAATTCCAATCCAGCCTTGCCTAATGCCTTCAAAATTCTACTAACCTAACCCCTCATTTTTCGTTACTACTTCTGCCAATAGATGGCGCTATCGGCTCTTCCATGGATCGCCTGTGGGTATAAATATGATCGTCAATACTTTCTCGCTTTTGCAAAATTTTTTGCTCCTGATGAAGGGGGACCCGTTCGCCCTCGAAATCGATTTGGATTTTACAAAATCTACGCCGAATATAATGTCTTATCGCTGAGCTTGTTAATCTAAAATTCTTTAAAGTTTTCCAAAATATGAAATAGAGAATGAAAAAAATTAAAAGTTCGGGATTTCAGGTGCCCATGTTCGTGTGGATGACTACGTTATTCAAAATTTAATGGCTCTACGTACCGTTGCTTTTTCACAATGCCAGAAAATACATTCATTCATGCAGATTCTTCATTATTTAATTTCTTTGAATACAATACAGGGCGATAATACTTGGTGGCAACAAGCTTAAAAGTGATACAATGCATTTATGTGTTTTGACCCAAAATGCTGTTTTGAAACTAATATCCCATTCGAGTCTAACGTCCCTTTTAGACTAATAAAATTAGCGATTATTTAAAATATAAAATTATAGGTAAAATCTGCCAATTCTGGCTGTTCAACAGGGGTTGGAATGCCAGTGAACGGGCTAGCTGCAAGTGTTTTTTGTATTATGTTTAATTTGTATTAGAACTATATTTTATTATATTATTTTCTTTTATTTGTTATTGGATTGTATTAAATTATACATTATTATCAACATTAATCATAATTACGGGCATCATATGTGTCCTTCAAGGAACGATGTTAAGTCTTGACGACTCAATTAAAGCTTCGTTAAATTATTTACAATTTCGTTAGTATTCATGTAAATGTATCTATCTATATTATATTTTCAAGGTTGCTTCTTTAATTATGATGATTGATGATCTGGTGTTATCTTTCTCCGCCACTATTCCCAGCGAAATAAGAATGAAGATTGTTGTGACTTTAGAGCTGGCAAATTACATTTACATTCCCTTTCTTCACAGATTCTTTATAGATACTGTGTGCTCACCCAATGTCATGTACCTTTGAAGACATTATTTAATGAATGCGTAATAGATCTCATATTTAGGATATTATATATATATATATATATATGATAATAAAAACAAACTCATGAAGTAATGACCAGCAGGAATTTTGATGGCATAGAAGTGTTGATTCATAATGAATAGGAAATTGAAGACGAAGGCAGATTAAATTCTCATTTTTTATTTCAGCTTGTTGTGGCCACAATCGGTTGGCACATTAATTGTGCCTATACTGAAAACCTTACATTTTAGATTAATTTTCAGTAAGCTAGAAGGAGCAGACCGACAGCAGGGCAACTAGACCAAAGCATTGAAAGCAAGTGCATTACCTTCGGGGTGAAATCTTAATTCAGACTGAGTTAGTTTTGGTTCACAATGTATTTTTATTGGATAGTTAATACTTCTGTATAAAATTATTATTGGCTGCTTGAGTTTTAGTTCCGTTTACATTACTAGAATTATGTAAGAGTCATATGATATGGAGTAATCTAGAAATGACGTAGTTCAGAGAGAGAGGTTACTGTTTTTAGAATTGAGAAGGGAAATTTATGTTGCTAATTTAACCTTTCATATATTCTTTATTTTTCTTACACACACACACACACGCATATATATATTAAAAATTATTTTAATTTGTAATCAATATCATGCCCAACTTAATGACAAGATAAATATTTTTGAGGTTTGTTAAGTTATTACTTCTTTGTACGAAGTATTGTAATCGAGAAAAATTTTGGGTATCATATTTCAACGAAAATATCAATTTTTATTGCTATCCAATGCCATTTAACGATGTTTTTGCGTGACATCTGTACGTAAGGATAGCATAAAGAACTCTCCCCCCCAAAAAAATAGTAAAACTGATTTAAAATGGATTCTGAACAGATTTTGTCGTGGCGTCTGTGCGTACGTACGTATGTATGTATGTATCTTGCATAATTTAAAAACGAGTAGCCTCAGAACGCTGAAATTTTGTATACAGGACCCCTATAACATGTAGATGTGCACCTCCTATTTTGGATGCAATCGGCCTCACCAAAAGTATATATATCCACTCTGTTACTCGCTTCCTTGAGCTCAGTTTCTTTATTCCTAAATGTTTGTAAATTGCGCATTTTTTGCTCGAAAAATGATAGAATTATGCAGTTCTTATCTTCCGGTTAACGGTTTTACGCCTTTAGGTAACCTACATGTTACAGTTGTAGAATTGTCAATAATTTAAAAGTTGTTTAAGTGCGGTTAAGCCTAATTTTTTTGGGCACGGTAGCCATATTTGTTTACATCTGAAACTTAGCAGAATAGTGGATTTGTTGCCAATATAGAGAAACTAAGCTTCGCAACAACAAAGATAACTCCTTCTTCTTATTATTACGAATTAAATCATGCTTAATCAATTCTGGAATGTGTTCGAGGAAATAAGTGTTTAAGATTTTGGGTTTTACTTATTTTTGCCTTGTCGCGAAGTGAGAACTGAATTAATTGAATGAGAAATAGTGAATCGTCTTTGCAAAACTGTTTTCTTTCTTTCTTTTTTTTTTTGCTTGTTTGTCTGTTTAATTTCTTTTACATATCGTTTTAGATTTATTATAGTATTTGAATAGAACATGTAGCAACGATTAGGTAAGTCTTCAGATGATATACTTAATTTTTGTGCATTCTGAGTTATAAAATGAACGAGATATAACGCTGTTAAGTGAATCCAGCACCTAGTGTCACTATGATAAACAAATGTAGTGAATTTTAAAGAGTGCATTTATTCTATTATGGTTATCGACGAAGTAGATTTAATTCAATTCAAAAAGTTTAAATGAAATGCAGGAAAAAGTGTGTATAATTTAATATTCTTTACAAGGAAGTCATGTGGTGTCCACATCAGATTTTTTTTATTTTGATATACAGAACGTTGTGGATAAAATGTTTAGTATTTAAACTAACTAGCTAGTAAACTAGAAACTCTGCTACCGGAAAATTTTCTCAACCCTTGCCCCTTCCCTCGTCCCAGAATAATTAAAAATATAAATAAACTCTACATTTTAGCTTGTGAATTTTTATTCATATAATACTATAACAAATTCGGAAAAGTGTTTTATATCACGACTCTATTATCAGAAAAGGCGTTCTTTCTCAGTGGCTAATGGCCCGATAAACCTCACAGCAGCAAAAATCTATGTTCATTTCTGCTGTGTTAGCGTGGGGAACTTGTAAGATATATTTCAGTTTTATAAGAGTGATTTTAATTTAGCTCGTCTTTCCTATATTATCTCGTTGCAACTTGCAAATCTCGTTTGAAGAATGAAGTTTTAGAATCGTGTTGTATGCAAATGAGAAAGAGATAATATTAAATAAAAGTTCAACTGACTTCGTGAGTGAGAAGTTAGGAATCCTGAGTAGTGCTCGTTTGCCTTTGGGCTGTCTAAACTGTTGTTACGCTCGGCCGTATTTTTACGTGCCTTTTCATAGTTTGCCGGCTTGTTTAAGATTACGGGCCAACTAATACGTTAGAAATGTGGTTAAATAGCTTTGGCTAAATCTCTTAGTCTCATTATTAAGTCATTATTAAAGTCATTAGTTAGTTCTTATTTCTTACTTTTGAGTTTAAGCCCAAGTGGAGGCTTTGCTGTAAGCCCGAAGAAAAGGGTCAACTGTCAATCTTATTTCTAGTGAATAAAAGGTAATTAACCCTTTTTGAGTTTACGATCTCTGTCCTTTGCACTAAGCGATAACTCACTTAACTGTTCTTTAGGTTCCTCGACACTTCATGTAACAGAAAAAAAGGGAGGAACTCTACAAACTGATCCTGGACCTTTTGGGGCAGTGACATGAGGTTTCGTATTTTGAAACTAAAAGCATGCTTCAGAGTGAAAGACAGAGAAATCCATGGCTTTTAACAACGGTTACAGTTAATACAGGCTAGGTTAATGAGGTCTGAGCTGCCGAGTCATCATTCCCCTCTTTGTTTTAATACCACTGAAGAAGCGGATAATAAGCGACGTAATAAAACTAGCATGTTTTACTTTTAGAAAATTATGAAACTCATAAATAACTTTTAGAAAATTATGAAATTCGATAAAAAGCTCGTTCTTCCGTTGTCTCAGACCGTAAATTTTTCTACGCTTGCTTAATAGAAGAGTTTTAGGAAAAATATCTTCTAGTAATTGAACTGAATTTCTGTAACAAAGTTCGAACTTCTACTACTTCTTTTAGCATTTTAAGTAGGAAAAGCAAGCTATTTTATAATTTTTACGTGTACTGCGCCTGACATTTTCTTTTTTAATCTGGTCCAACAGTTTTCAAGATCCAGCTCATTTTGAATCTATCGGCATTTGCAATCAACGCTTCGCTGCTTTTACTTCCTTGTACAAAGTAAAAAGTACAGTAATCGCGAAAAATCTCGGGTATCATATTTCAACGAAAATACCCATTCTGACCGATATCGAATGCAATTTAAAGATGTTTTTGTTTAACATCTGTACGTAAAGACTTTTTCCTCCCCCCAAAAATTAGAAAACTGTTTTAAAATGGATTCTGAACAGACCTTTTTCGTGGCGTACGTACGTATGTATGTATGTATCTCGCATAACTCTAAAACGAGTACCTTCAGAACGTTGAAATTTTGTATATAGGACTGCTATAACATGTAGACGTGCATCTTCAGTTTTGGTTGCAATCGGCCGCACCAAAATTATATATATATATATATGTCCACTTTGTTACTCGGTTCCGCGAGCTCAGTTTTTTTTATTCTTATATGTTCGTAAATTATACGTTTTTTGCTTTCAAAATGAGTGAATTATGTTGCTCTTGTCTTCCAGTTAAAGTTTTTTATGCCTTTAATTAATCTGCATGTTATACTTATAGAATTACCAACAATTTAAAAGTTGTTTAAGTGCGGCTAATCCTACTTTTTTTTGGTCATAGCAGCCATATTTGCTTATATTTGAAACTTAGTAGAATAGTGGATTTGCTGACAATCTAGAGAAACTAAGCTTCGCAACAACGAGGATAACGCCTTCTTTTATTATTGCGAATTAAATCATGCTTAATCCATTCTGGAATTTATTCCAGGAAATAATTATTTACGACCTACTTCGGAATTTTTAATATAGATATTTTGAATTTTTAAGGATTTTTTGCCCTGCCGTAAAGTGAGAACTGAATTAATTGAATGAGAGATACTGAATCGTTTGTGAAAAACTATTTCTTTTTTTTTGTTTAATTTCTTTTATACATCGTTTTAGACTTATCGTAGTATTTAAATAGAACATGTGGCAACGATTAAGCAATTTTTTGGATGACATACATAATTTTTGTGCCTTCTGAGCTATAATAACAGATGTAACGCTGTTAAGTGAAGCTAGCGCCAGGGTGTCGCAATGGCAAGCAAATATGATGAATTTTAAAGAGGGCATTTATTCTATTGTGGTTTATGCGCTATCGACGAAGTAGATTTAATTGAATCCAATAAGTTTAAATGAAAAAATGTATATAATCCGTACAGGGAAGTCATGGTGTACAACACATCTGATTTTTAACGCTCGGGATGCGGAGTATGTTTATAGCGCAAACAGTGTTTAACACTGTATTATTAAATTCTTGCAATCAGCAGTAGGATGTCAACTAGGAGACGGAAAGTGGAAGAAATTGGTAATGGAAGACAATGATTAAGCACAAGAATTAATCACTCTCTATGTTTGAAAAGCTGGACGTAGTTATTGGATATTTTATATAAAACAGTGTCTGTATAAACGTTATATGAATACTGCAATAAAATCGCTAAATCGATGTGACTTACCCAATGAAAAGTAGAAATGTTTTAAGATTTTTTTATTGGGAGGTGTGTCTTGAATGTACGACAGCAAAATTTAAAGTTGTAGAAAGCTTTGGCATAGGGGTATTTTGCATCACAGCAGTGTGATCCGATTTGAGCTGGAAAGCCTAGGCATTGGGCATATGTTTGTATGTACATACGGTTCCGCTATAGGTCCGTTTCTGTCTTTCGGCCAGATTCCAAGATTGCCGGATTTGAAAGGTATATCCTGTATTAGACGCTTTTAATATTATGCATTAAATATATGATTATCATGATTAATGGTTTGCGCATTTTCTTCAAGGATTGGCGATGATTTTGATGACTCAATTCATGCTTCATTAAAGTATGAAGTTCCTGAACGTTCCTGTAATAAACGATGTCTTTCAGTAAAGTAGGATAATAAATAATTCGTTCTAACCTCTTTCTCATCACCTCTATTTATAAAGAGTTTTGAAGCATTAAACGTAAATCTGCCCCAGAAAGTGTCAAAAATTTTAATAGTGGATGAGAATTAGCTGCAAGTGACAGAATGATTAATATTTCCTCTGAAGCCTTCCTATGAATATATTACATAATAATTTACCATGTTCTGCTTCTGATGGAGAATCGTGGCATCTAAGATCACATTACCTCTCTGTATTTTTTTTCCTTAAAATTTTTAACTCTTCATGATTAAAGTTTCCTTAATGTCATATTTCCCACCAAACTTAAGTACTGCATGTGTGAAAAATCATCATCCAGTCAATGATCGTAAAATTATATACGCAACGGTTAGCATGAACTTGATCTGCGCGATACTCAGTGATGTTTGAAATCGCTTTCATTTCCCGCTTTATTGGAGGGATTAATTAGTTAAAGCGATTTTAAGTTACGCAAAAAATTTGTTTTAAAACCACCAGTATCGTCAAAATATGCAAAAGACGTATAAGTGTTATAATAAAGAAGCAATTGTTGTCGTCAACATCTCTGGTATATAAATGGAAATTTTTAATGAAATAATAACACATAAATAAATTTTAATGAAACTTATAAAACCTCCTCGTTTTAAATGACAGTGTCAGTTTAATTATTAAATTCTTTATCAGTAAGATTTCTTAAAAGCTAATCAGATTTAAAAAGTAGTTTTTTTTCTCCTGCGTTGCCATAGTTATACAGGCTCAGTGGCGCAGTGGCTAGCGCATCGTGCAACAGCACCACAGGTCCGGGGTTCGATCCCCGGGCTGGTGAAGATTGACTCAGCCTTTCACCTCTTGAGGGGGTCGAAAAAATGAGTACCGAGTTCTCTTGGGGACTAAACACCGTGGATCCTGCGACAGGCTGACCACTTGTCCAGGCAAAGATGCACAACCACGCCGGAGTCCAGTGTCTAGAAAGCAGATATGCCGGCCATGGTTCTCTAAAAGCTATTTGTGCCGCCGAGTTTAGTGTAGCTTTCGCCATAGTTATACTTAATTTAACTTCCTTAGGAGTCAGAAGAATTTTCTTTCCGTTTTTACCTTAACAAGTAGGAGCAGAAATTGAATACGACAAAAGTAAAAACAGTGATAATAAAAATACTGAATATGGAAAGTTATTTTGCCTCTCGGGCAGGAAATTACAAACTGGAATGCTGATATAAACTTAACAATTGCCTCTTCCAAGTTGCAAAAGTATTGTAAATATTTACAAAGGAGGATTAAAGTAGAATCTAATTATCCGGATGCAATACAAATGCGACTGCTAACCGTATGGCAGCAAAAGGCCAAGAATACCCCCAAATTCAGCGCAGCTTTCAGTTGGGAGATGAATTATGAAAACATAGTGCAGCTAGCAGAAGCTGTTGAAGCATGCTCTTTAAACATGCTTTTTTCCTCTTTGTTTAAACTTAATTAGCATTTCTAGTGAAGTTGATGGAAAATGTAAAAGTGAATGTAATTTATTATAAGAAATAACCTATTAATTAAAATGAATGTTAAAAAGTATTCAAAATAATTGAGAGTCAAAGTATTAAGAAACCATCTTGTCCTTTCTTATCTATTTTATAAAATGCGTTGCTTCTTAGATTTTTACTTCTTTGTACGAAATGAAGGAAGTATTGTAATAGAGAAAAATTTCGGGTAACATATTTGATCGAAAATATCCAGACTCCTTTTTTTTTCCAAAACAGATTGTAAAATGGGTTTAAAATGGATTCTAAAGAGAATTTTTTCATGACATCTTACGTACGTATGTATGTATCTCCCATAACTCAAAAACGAGTGGCCATAGAACATTGAAATTGTATATATGGGACCGCTATAACAACTAATTGTGCACCTCCCGTTTTCCTTGGATTCGGCCGGGCCAAATATAAATAAATAAATAAATATTGCCAGTGTGTTACCGGCTGGGTGAGTCCATCTTTTTATTCTTATGTCTTGGTAAATTGTGCATTTTTTGTTTTAAAAGTGACTGACTTATGTTGCTCTTATGTTCCGATTAAGGTTTTCTGCCTTTAGTTAATCTGTATGCAGCAGTTGTAGAATTATCAACAATTTCAATGCCAAGTGGTTCTAAGCCTAGCATAGCCGCATTTGATTACATTTGAAACTCTTAGTAGAATAATAAATTAAGTCAGATGGTGCAATAACTTCAGAGACTCTTTGTTCAGGGTGAATAGAATTTAAGTTTTGTGCACCGAAAATTTCATCTTCCTGCTCGCTGGCTGAATTGCTTGTTTTTGCGCACAAACTCTAATTTTAATTGTAAAAATTGTTTTTTAAGTATATTTTGTGATTTAAGCTTTTCTGTATTTCACAATTCTTTATGAAGATTGAGTTTTTATGTATTTTTGCCTTGATGCGATGTGAGAACTAAATTGGTTGAATTATCTGTTATTATTGTTAAATGTATCTGTAACAAAATTCGAGGAAATAAGATTAAGTGAAGTGCAGCTAAAAAAGGGTATGATTTAATAGGTCGTAAAAGAAAGTCATGTGGTGTCCACATCAGATTTTTCTTATCTAGTACTAAACTTTCTCTAGACTAATGGGTTTCTGGGTATTCATCCGTTAAAACCTTACGATGCACTTTTCGCACGAAACTGGAGAATTTTATTTCTCTTCTTGCGTCAGACAAACATAAAATAGCAAATACAGAACAAATAAACAAATTAGAAATAATAAAAAAGAAAAATTTGAAAGGTTCCAGATTTTAATGGCCGCCCGTAAAAGTTTGTTAAGATTTTTTACACTCTCACTGAGCTCGCAGTTTACCAGTCTGCTGTTACAGTGACTCCTATTTACCTTTTTTTTGTCATTTTAGCTTTACTATTAAGCATTATCTACAATTATTACGCCATATGCAATTCAATGGCAAAATTGCAATAATTTTAAAAGCAGCATCGCCGTGCACGTTTAGAATTCCCCACGCAATGTTAAGTGTTGGCATACATTTTCTGTCTTTTCAGTCTTTTCTAAGTTCATCATATCAATGTTCAGTCTTTTTACTAAGATGTCTTTAAAAATTTTTTTTGCCTTTTTATTATTAACGTTTTGTGTGTTGACTCGCTTTATTAAATATCACGGTCTTCATCCTTATGCTAGATAGAATTCGATTCAACAGCAAAATAAAAAAGAATATTTTTAAACAGCATATTTTTAGAATTTCCAATAGATGGTCTCTTGCGTTGGAGATGAAAATGTTACATTTTCCTCTTAGAGTGTGGTCACTGCTTGCTTTGAAATCGATGAGTCTGTTAATTAAAATTTTGTTATAAAGTTTTACAAAATATGAAACAGGTATAAAATAGTTCAAAATTCAAAATTCAGGCTTTCAGGTGCCCATATTCGGGTGCAGGACTTCGTTATTACAAATTTGATGGCCCTAGGAACCATTATTTCTTTTTACAATGGGAGAAACATGTATACATTCATGAAGTTACTTCATTATTTAATATCGTTACAGGACAACAATGATTGGTGGCAACAATTTGAAAACTGATACTGTAACAGAAATATTTAACCGTAACCGAATTATATTGAACGCCACCGAGCGGCAAAGACGAACACTCTAAGTCAGTCGACCTCCAGCCGCGAACACGTTAGGTTGTCGTATAGTAGATGTCTGTAATTCTAATGTTTAATGTTCCGTTATATGTTTAATATTTATGTATATTTCCTTGTACCCGTTCCTGTGTGCTCTATTAATAAATACTTTTAAAGCTAGCCGGCGTTCGTGTTTATTGAGGAACGGCTACAACTGGCGCCCAACGAAATTTGATCCCAAAATGGCGCATTAGTACGTTGAGAATTTCGGTTTGGCTTTCATAAGCCTTTACTCCCGAATTTAACTTTTGGTTGCTGGAGATCGGCTCATTTTCTTTTCAGGTGGCGACTGCTAGTCAATTGCTGGTTTACAACACTAAATGTTCATATAAAGTATCGTGGCGTGCTGCTCGCACATGGACTGCAGAGTCAACAACTTTCAGTGGAATAAAAGATAAGTGTCTTTTAAATTAATGTTTAGTTAAAATTCTTTTAACTCTATTATTTGTTACAAGCTGCTTCTTAAAGCAAATGTAAATTCCTTACTAGAATCTGATTTATTGATACTTCGTAAAAGCATAAAACGAAAGCAAACGGCTTTCTTTAACCAGACGGTTATTTTTGAACTGTTGTTAATTTGCTATTTTAAAATGTTAATATGCGTATTAAGTTAACTTATGGATACGGTTATCAAACTAAATGTATGTTTAAATGATAAAAGTTTCGAGTATATTCAAGGACTTTTTTGTTCATTAGAATTTAGTAGTTTCGATTTAACTTACAGCAGCAGATGTTTTTTCTTCCCCCTCACGGAATGTCAAGCTAGATGAGTTATGCTGTGTTTATGCCCAGTCTTTTGATTATATTTTATTTCGTTTCCTGCGAGTACTGTTACTATTCAGTGAATCTTTATTCTACGTAAAATAAAATATTGTACTTGTTGATTTCCTTTCGACGAACTTTTGAGCTTATACTGTACTTTAGGAAAATATTGCTTTCCGTTAATGAATGTTTTGAAATATATATCTTGAAATGAAAGAAAATTATTATGAATAAAATAGAATGACTTTTTAAATAAGGTAAAAGAATTAATGTTGTTTATGGCATAATGGTTTGTTAGGATTAAAACTTCAATTCAGTTCAAAGAATTCAGTTTGAATAAAAGCTTATGATAAGACATTTATTTATGTTTTGCTAAGTAGTATACAAATATTTGAGCAAATTATTATATGTCATTTTCTGGATACAAATTGAATTTATAGGGGTATTTTATGATATTTTTGAAATTTAGATGTGATAACTTTGCCAGTAACATTGTTTGCGTTTGTAAATGTTGTTTAATAGTGGTATATAAATGTATGTATAACATTGCTTACATGCTGTTTAATAGTGGTATATACATTTTAAAGGTAAACCGTTTATTTATTAATTTGAAAATAGTGTAAGTATAAAAACTGTGTTGTGAATAACATCGAAATAACAACAAATTCAACTTCATCTTTTCCCCTCCCCCCTGACCTCTCATATAATTATGGCTTATCTTGCCAAAGCGCGAAAAGAGGATTTAAAGACTCTCGCCACAGAGCTGGGTTTCACAGTAAACGATACTATGCGAGTGATAGACCTTAAAGATCTTATCGTCAAATCTGACACTTATGATGAAGCATTTACCAAGAATCTTCTAGAAACTTTAATCGAAACTAGACAACAAAAAGAACGTGAAAGCAACGATCTAGAGATACGCCAAAGAAAAGAACAAGAACTTTTGGTAGAATTGGAACGTTTAAAATTAAACCTGGCAGCTGCTAGCTCAAATGCTAACTATGCCGCCTTTGCTTCAAATGCAGCTATTGAAACAAACATTCAACACCTAATCCCTAAATTTACAGGAACTTCTGACATTACAACTTACCTGCAAATTTTCGAAAGACAATGTGAGAAAGTTAATATAAAACAAACAGATTACATCACTCATCTCCTACCTCTTCTGCCTATAGACATTTCACAAATCATTTTAAGAGAACCGAAGGACAAATTAGAAGATTATTCATACATCAAAATGATTCTGCTCCAAAGATTCAAATTAAATGCTGAATCATTTCGAATTAAACTTACCACACACCAAAGACAGCCTGGAACCTTATGGAAAGACTTTGCCTACGAATTAAACAATTATCTGGAAGAATGGCTACACAGCCTCGATGTTACAGACTTTGAATCGCTCAAAGACTTGGTCCTGACGGATCAGCTTAAAAGAAGGGTCAGTAGTGATATCAAGCAGCATTTTATTGATTCTTGGGGAAAAATTAAGAGTTCATCTGAATTAGTACAGAAATTGGATGATTATGAAGCTGTGCGTGTTAAAAATACGAACTATAAAACTCAACTCCCTGGCAGGCGGAGCTATTCTTTCAAAGCGACTAATCCATCCAAACCCAAAGTAGAAAATCGAACAACTGACGTACAGAGAACAAGTAAAACCTTTTCAAATCGTGGACAACAGCAAAGAGAGGAAAACCGACCTCCTTTAACTTGCTATGGGTGCGGTAAAACTGCTTTTATCAAGTCTAAATGTCCAGACTGTAACCCCCCAAAGACTACAGATTCGTCTAATTTTGGAACTATCCAAATCCGATCCTGTTTAGCTTCCACACGGACTGCTGTATTTCGAATTAGTATTGGAGGTATTTCCGGTACAGCTTTTGCCGACACTGGTGCTAGTCACTCAATCGCAAGTGAATCCCTCTATCATATTCTGAAGCAACAGAATGCAGTATTTGAAAAGACAACACTACAGGTGTCTTTCGCTGATGGTTTGGTATCTGAAAAAGAGGTACTTCGCACTGAACAAATTATTCTTCTTGAAGGCAGAGAGTTCAAAACTGCGCTCCTTGTGTTGCCTGATGCTAAAAATAACTCCACTCTGTTAGGAATTGACTTTCTTCAAAAAGCTAAAATTGTTTTAAATCTTGCGGAAAATCGGTGGAACTTTTCTGACGAACCTCGAACAAAATATAGTTTCGTGAAACCTCATCAATCCCAAACACTGGAAGAAACTCCGGTTGTTGTAAACAATTGCCAACTACGGGAAAATGAAGGACAACAATTAACCACATCCCAACGGCTTGCAACGGATGCATTGCTTAACAAATATCACACTGTCTTCAAAGTAGGGGGAGAGGCCACTCCATTCATTGAACATCATATTAACACAAGAAACAGCCCCCCTGTGTCAGTCCCTCCATATCGGATGAGCCCAAGTAAGAAAGAACTATTGAAAAAAGAACTTGATTCCCTTCTAAAACAAGGTATCATAAAAGAATGTGAAAGCCCCTATGCCTCTCCTGTGGTTTTGATTCCCAAACCGGATGGAAAAGTCCGGCTATGCATTGACTATCGTAACCTAAATGCTCAAACTGTTCCAGACACTTATCCTTTGCCACGCATAGATGATTTGTTGAATGAAGCAAAACCCACACCTTATATGTCTACTATTGACTTGAAGTCAGGTTATCATCAGGTGAAAGTAGCTGAAGAAGATCAAAACAAGACTGCTTTTGTTTGCCCTTTTGGTACCTATAAATTTACCCGAATGCCTTTCGGATTGAGAAATGCTCCTGCCACCTTTTCTAGATTGATAGATAAGTTCCGTTCTGGACTGAATAATGTGTTTGCGTTGTCATATTTAGATGATATCATCGTGCTGTCCCCTACCTTCCAAACACATCTTGCTGACTTAGAACAAGTTTTCCAACGTCTATCGTTATTCAAGCTCAATGCCAACCGAGAAAAGTGCCACTTCTGTTGTGAAAAAGTGAAATATTTAGGCCATTACATTACCAAGGATGGTATAACTGTTGATCCACAGAAGACTGCTGCCATTGCAGAGATGCCATCGCCAAAAACTGTTAAACAAGTACAATCTTTCGTACAAACCTGTTCCTGGTATCGTCGATATATTCCAAACTTTTCTCAGATAGCCAAACCTTTAACGGATTTAACGAAGAAGGAAGCTGTATGGAAGTGGGAAGTACAACAAGAAAATGCTTTCCAAGACCTGAAATCAAAATTAATTAGCCCTCCGATTCTTAAACAAGCTGATGGAACGAAGCCTTTTATCATTCGAACAGATGCTAGCAATGTAGCCATTGGAGCAGTATTGCTGCAAGGAGAGAAAAATGAGGAACACCCAATAGAATATGCCAGCCGCTTACTTTCCTCATCAGAGCGAAACTACTCCACCATAGAAAAAGAAGCCTTAGCAGTAGTATGGGCACTCAACAAATTTAGAGGATATGTCGAAAGCCAGTCTGTCACAATCACCTCTGACCACCAACCATTGAAGTGGCTGATGTCTTTAAAGACACCAACTGGTAGGCTCGCAAGATGGGCCTTACAAATTCAATCCTACAATCTGACTATCAATTACATTCCTGGACGATTGAACTTTATTGCTGATCTATTATCTCGCCCTATTTGTGAACACTCAAGTACGGATTCTTGTCAAGTCTGTGCTGTCTCTGTCGAAATCCCTACTATCAGTCCTGCAGAATTACGCCAATCACAGTTAGAGGATGATGATCTTCGGAAGATCATTGAAGCTTTTGAAAGTCCTGAGAAAGAAGTAGACTGTGCAACTTGGACTGGAAGAGGATACATTATGAACAGAGGAGTGTTGTATCGATATTCTCCTGATTCGGAAGAAGAAGAAGCTCAACTAGTTATACCTCAACAAAGAAAAGCAGAAATCTTGAAAGAATATCATGATTCGCCAACGGCCGGTCACTATGGGGCTGAAGGGACATTTTATCGCATAGCAAAAAGATACTACTGGGTTGGAATGAGAAAAGATATAGCAGACTATGTCAAAAGCTGTCTTGAATGCTGCCGTTATAAAGCCTCTAATCAAAAGCCTTCTGGCTTACTTCAAACTCCTGTCTATGCTCAACGCTTTGAGACCTTGTCAATCGATCTTTTTGGTCCTCTTCCTGAAACACCATCGGGTGAAAAATGGATTTTTATTGTGCAGGACTGTGCCACGAAGTGGACAGAACTATTTGCTTTAAAGGAAGCAACGGCCAGAGAATGTGCCACTACTCTTTTGGAAGAAGTTGCCCTTCGATTTGGGTTACCCAGAAAAATAGTAAGTGATAATGGTGCACAATTTACTAGTGCTGTTATGCAACAACTATGCTATATCTTGAACATTGATCAGAGTCTTACTCCTGTCTATCACCCACAGTCTAACCCAGTTGAAAGAAAGAATAGAGATCTGAAACCTCGTTTAGCAATACTTGTTGGTAATGACCATCAGTCATGGAAGGATAAACTGCCATTAATAAGGTTTGCTTTGAATACAGCCAGGTGTGATTCAACTGGACATTCTGCTGCATTTCTTCAATTTGCACGTGAGTTACGAACCTTAGATGATGTAAAACACGATATAAAAGCCGTAATTGAGAACGACAATTTTATTCCCGAAATAACTCCATATTTGAAACGTTTTGCAAGAAATGTACAACAAGTACGAGAAAGGGTCGAATTGCATCAAGATAAGCAGAAAAGATATGCTGATAAGAAACGAAAAGAAACTCCGAAATTTGCTCCTGGAGATAAAGTTTGGGTTACTCTCCACCCAGTCAGCAAAGGTCCACTAAAGAAAACTGCTAAATTCATGCCTAAACGAGATGGTCCCTATGTAATAGTGACTACAAGATCTCCAACTACTTATGATATTGCCGATCTTAACGAACCAGACAAAATTCTTGGCAAATATCATGTTTCAGCCTTGAAACCGTATCAAGATCGAAGTAAGTTTCAGACTTCAGCTCGTGTAACTCCGGTGGTTCCTTTAAAGAAAAGGGGACGCCCAAAACGTGTTCTACCAACCGAATCTGTGTCTGTTTCAAAAGATGCTCTTGAAACTAAAGCTACTGCTCATCACACCCGAGCCCGTCCATCTTGTTCTCCACCCGCTGCACAACGTAGACAAAGTTCAGTTCCTGACTTCTTGCCGAGACGTCTACGAAGTCAGAGGGGGAGGATGTAACAGAACTATTTAACCGTAACCGAATTATATTGAACGCCACCGAGCGGCGAAGACGAACACTCTAAGTCAGTCGACCTCCAGCCGCGAACACGTTAGGTTGTCATACAGTAGATGTCTGTAATTCTAATGTTTAATGTTCCGTTATATGTTTAATATTTATGTATATTTCCTTGTACCCGTTCCTGTGTGCTCTATTAATAAATACTTTTAAAGCTAGCCGGCGTTCGTGTTTATTGAGGAACGGCTACAATACACCATTTATTGTGATTCCAGGCAAAATGCCGTTTAGAGACTAACCGGGACTAACGTTTCGTTTGGGCCTAAAAAAATCATATTAATTGCATTTTATATAACTAAATATAACATTAAAACTAAAATAAATAAAAAGAAACATAAAAATCATAATTATTGAATTAAAACCTAATTATAAGTTAATAAACAGAGACATAAAGTTAAAAATAATATATAACTTAGCAGATGACATTTCTGTAGGTATTGCCGCATATATATTCTTTTAGAACACATTCGGCGCCATATCTAGTATTAAACTTTGACTTCAATCATATGCATAAATCTTGACAACCATGCCTGTTTGGCGCCTATTGCGTCGTTTCGTATTACCAAGCAATCGCTCAATATACTGAATAGAGTAGGATCCCCTTTAACCATCAGCGACGGTACCATACAAATTTCCAGATTTATATTTTCCGGATAACTGAATATGTATTTTTTTGTCCATATTTTGTAATACCATCTGCAAGATTGAAGTATGCGAAGTCTCTCGGTCGTGTATTTTAATCTACAGTGGTGTGCAAAAATTAAGGACGAAGTCGAAAAATTAGCATATCAGCTGAACGAAGAGGCAGAGCGGACAGAAAGACCAATCAGGAGATTAAGTAAGGTGATGTACGGTAGCACATGCGCAGATATGCAGGTAGACGTAATCGGGGAGTGTCTGAGTAGTATAAAGCATGTTGTCGGTGTAAGATCAGTATTTCTGGAAAAGAGATTGCACGCCGTATAGCAGTTAAAATCACACCGAGTTGCTGCCTCAGCGAGAAATGGCGAATAATCAATCTGTTAGACGACATCTGGATGCTTTTACCCGAGGTCGAATCATTGGGAACTTGGAAGAAGGCCGCAGTGTGACAAGTGTGTCTGCAGAGTTCGGAATCGCTCACAGCATCGTTTCACGACTTTGGAGACAATTTCAAACTACAGGAACAGCTATCCGGGGGTTTAGTAGTGGTCGTACACGAGGAACCACACCCCCAGATGACCGGTATATTGCCTTACAGGCCAGAAGAAACAGGCGGCAGACATCGGGAGAAATCGCTAGACACACGACACAGGCGACTGGACGACCGATATCGCGTTTTACCGTGGCCAGAAGACTGCACGGTGGTGGTCTGTTTGCACGACGCCCTGTACGGTGTGTACCTCTAACGCCTGCCCATCGGAGAAGGCGTTCTCTGTGGTGCCGGGAACACCGGAATTGGAGAGACAATGAATGGGGACAAGTACTCTTTACAGATGAGAGCAGATTTAGTCTGAGTTGCGATTCTAGACACATACACATCTGGACAGAGAGGGGAACACGCAATAAACCCTTCAACATCATCAAAAGGGACTGTTTTGGAGGTCGCGGAGTTCTCGTTCGAGCAGACATAATGCTTGGTAGCCGGACCGACCTTCATACCTCCCAAGGAGGTTTGTCACCTGGGACTGCTATTGTAACGAGATTCTTCATCCTTACATGCGTCCTTTCAGAAGGGCTATGGGTCCTCACTTCCTCTTCATGGACGACAACGCTCCACCTCATCGCACAGTTACTGTCGAAGAGCTGTTGGAGAGTGAAGATATTGAACACATGGATTGGTCGGCAAGGTCTCTGGATCTTAATCCCGTCAAGCATGTACGGAACTTACTAGGGAGACCCGTGGCAGCACGTAACTTATCGCCAGTAACGATTCCGAAACTGCGATTGGTGCTACAAGATGAACGAGCTGCAGTGTCTCAACAGCTCATTAACAACCACATATCCAGCATGCACAAATGATGTGAAACCTTCCTAGCACTCAGGGGTGATCATATCCCCTATTAAAGACCGGATGTTTCTTGCTGGACACCCATCACAGGGATGTTTCGGCCTTCAGTCGCATTGCGCTCCATGCTACTTTTTCAATAAAGCTTCTTTTTATCCCTCTGATTTCTCTTTTAGTAAGTGTTACTTACAATACTCATGTCCTTACGTATTGGGGATCTTACGGTATTAAATGTGTTGATTTGGAAAGCTTTTGTACAAAGTTATATTGAAAAAACCGTCTCGTCCTTAATTTTTGTACACCAGTGTATAGTTCGAGCGCCTTAATCGCAACCTTGGCTGGCATTCGGCCAAATACTTGTCCAAAAGGGGCGTTATTACTTACTGCGACGAGACAGGTCAGGTGAAAGTCTTGCCTTCTCCGGAAAAAGAAAATTTGTATGCTTTAGGGCAAGTATGTCTCTATCCTCCACCCTATTTTGAGAATAATTCGGTCCGAATGGCGTATGAGTGCTTGCGCTCATGGTCGCGGATGACACAGTCGAACCATATCTGCCACAATTAAATAGGTAATATAAAAATTCTAACAGATTATTAAACTTTATATATATAACATGATTTTGCATTTAAAAAAATTAGCAGCAGTTTCAGTTAGCATATTTATTACCACACGAAACATGAAATTACGAATTTCTTAGCATGATGGCATAAAACGTGAAATGTGTACCTGCTCACAAAATCGCCACAGTAATTTTGAAAATTCACTGTGTATACAATGAAACTTCATGACATAGCGTACTGACATAGGTGAAACATTTCTCAGCAAAACTTACGAAGATCTGCAATCCTACGTCAGTTTCTCGTCATGTAACTTTCTTGCTCCGCATACCTTTTTTAGCTTCATCCCCCTCCTCTTCCTCATCTTTATTCTTTCCCAGTTCACGTCAGATTAATTCGTCGTTATCTTGAAAGACTTTCACCGAAACAGAATTGCTACATTCATCCAAGCCTGCACCTCCTCTCATTAACACCCCGTTCGGGACCAGCGTCGCGTATACGTAACATGGAAACGGAACAATTTTTTTTAACTTATATTGCCAGTAGATGGTGCTAAACGGTTTTGTCATCGATTAAGTCATGTAACTTTTGGCTTTCGTGTATGAGCATCATTTTCTGTTGTGTGCTGCTTCTGGTTTTGATGGATTTATTGGTGTAAGTAAACTGGGAATCACAGTCTTTAAGTTAAAGGGACACCGGCGTGTTTGTTTATTTCGTTAGGAATTTTCTTCGTTTTTCGTTACTGGAACGTGGAGAAATGCATCCAGCTCAATGTTTTCTAATTTGTTTTTTCTTTTTGTAATGAGAATTTGGGAAAACTCATCTAGCTGACTGCAGCGGGCGTAAAATCGCCAAACTTCCGTGATGGAAAAACTCAGACCAATTCCCCTTTTTTATAATTTATTTTAAAACTTTACATAGGCGTTCTTGGTTAATTCAAAAGTTTAAGGTTTACAGCATTATTATAGAAGGGGAACGATATCAGCTTTCAAGATTCGTGATGCAGCGTACGTGCTTGGCAAATGCTCGGCGAAAAATGCCGTCGTTGTCCTGTGTGTCGATTCTCCTTTTTTAATTATCCCACGCACAGCAAAATTATTAAAATGGAATTTCATTACCTACAGATAATTATTGCTTCATTTTCTTTTACATTTCGTATTTGTAATTTTGTTTTCATGTGTATAGTATTTGTTTACATGTTTATAGTTATAATTTCAGTATTTCTCATGTTTCATTTATTTCTATTAACGTGCTATTCTTTATATTAATACATATTAATAATTAGTATGTTACGTACGTAACTTCAGAAATTGAGGTCATTATATAAAAATGCTGATTTTATATGAATTGTTTTGTAAAAGTAGGCTTAACTGCTGAAAATGCGTGGGCCGGTGGCGGCGTTCCATTTCAGGGGGTTCGCTTCGTTCTCCGCGCGCTGGTAATCGTTTCCGAACATGTAAGTAAAACCGAGATGCCAGACGCATATAAGCATTCTGTACCGCGCCACGCGCATAGAAAAAAAATCCGTACTTGTGATTGGACATACTTTTCGATGATATCATTTTCTCTTGGCTTAATGAGGTTTAGGTGGGATTCTTACCATTTTGTCTTCGTTGAATGACGTGCATGAGAGACGCGGAAGCTTGAAAATTATCGTTTGTTTTCTTTGAAACGCAAAAATTTAGCTGCAGCGTTCTGCATATGGCTTCCTTTTTCATGGAATAGTAAAATTATAAACTCTTTCACAGATGCTGATAATATCATAAACAATCTTAAGTGCTTAGATTATATAAATAGTTAGGTTTCGCGAATTTAGTGCAAAAACCAAAACGCGACAATCTCGATCCAACTGTAAAGGCACTGTGTGCTATTAAGTATATTATTATTATTGCAATTTTGTTGCATTCTGTTCCTTTCACATTGCAGAAAATATTTCCTTTGCAAATGTTATTTCCATGTTAATGTCCATGTCATTTCTAATATTCTGTTTCCTTAAATGAAAGGAAAAAGTACATTCAGTATTGTCGCTGAATTTAATACACATGTGTAAGTAAGAAAAGAAACTTCCTTCTCTGACAAACACTATTTTTTTGTGAAGATACAAAAGATGTTGCACATTAAAAAAATGGGCAATATTCATAAAGTAATATTATTCAATTTAAAATACGCATTCTGTTTCTCTGTTCCAAATCTATAGTAGTCTAACTTCAAAAATAAACTTTACTTTTTCAGATTGATTGTAAATATTGCTAATATATTGTGTACTATGTTAGCTCCCAAAGTAGTTTTTTTAAAACTGATTTGTCTCATGCTTTCGGTGATTGCATTTATAGAGAATGGATATATAATGAACATGAAATAATACTTTTTGTCCCTAGGGAAAAAATACACTATATATTTTATAGGAAATTCACCACACTATGGTGTTGCAAGAAGTGTAATTTCATAGTAAGAAAAGTACAGCACACATAATAATTTCTTCGGTGCTGTTATTAAAATATAAACAAACAGTATGGAGGTGTACCCTCTGGCCCAAGCAAAGTCAAGGCGTTCCTAAGCCTAGAAGAAATGATGTTATTAGAAGCCATATCCAATCACGAGGAGGAAATTTTCCCTATGTACGTGGCGCGGTACAGAATGCTTATATGCACGCCGGACATGTTTTAAAACCAACAGAATAATTGTCGCTCGACTTGTCATCTACGAACTCGATCATCGGCGAAAACTGACAGCGGCGTAAAGCGTTTTATATCTTTACAGGCAAAAGCCAAAACAATTTTCGAAATATTGGCGAAAAACTGATAGCTTAAATTCCGCTTTATAAGTTATATATCGTCATAAACAGTAATCTAAGATGACAATATAAAATGGTTTTAATAAAAACTTACAGCGGGAACGCAACAATGACGACGGGAACCTAAGATGGATAACGCGATTTCAAAATTGAAACTGCGTAGAAATATGGATATTTACCTTCTGTAGGCAAAAAAGAAATTATATATTTTTTGCTTAGCATGTGTAACTTTTATTGGTAGCAGGATCGCAACAACGCTCACGTGAACTTATCCAAGCTATACCAAGTACCACGTGAACATGTACCCAAGCTGGTGTTGAGAACTCAACTTTCTAATATAAACCTCACGAATATGGACTCCGTGGGGGTGGGGGTCGAAATCTTAAGTAAAATGTGACTTTCCTCTTGTTTTGAAGTCCAATGTGCAAAATTTTATTCGAGAACGAAATAAATCTGTAGATTTCTATGAATAACATAAACAAACAAATTCTTCTTTGCATATACTGGGTGCCCCATAAATATTAGTATAAACTTTAAGAGCATGTAGGGCACGTCAACAAGATTGAGAATTACTTAGCAGCTATGCCCGCAAACGTGATCTTACGCCGCTAGGTGGTGCTGTTTAAAATGTTTGGGCTGGTTTGGTGGCGACTATTTCGTCGGCCTTACCTGTTGCCATCCCCTATGACATCATCAAAAAACTATCTTATCGTTTTGGAACAGGTTCTACCATGCTTACTTCAGCCTGTGCCACAAAATGTGAAACGCAACATGTGGTTTCTCAATCATGGAAGATGTGTTCAGAGATATTTGGGTGTGTCGTTTAGCCAACGATGGAATGGACGTGATAGTCAGGTTACCTGGCCCCCACGCTCTTTGCATTTGAGCAGTCTGGATTTCTTTCTTTGGAGAGCACTTAAAGGTCTGCTTACAAGAATCGTCTGCGCTGCTGCAGATATAAAAGCAAATCCAAGTGATTTTGACCGTGTCCTCCAAAGTACAATCCGTCGGATTAGCTCATGTATCGCTTGAAGTGGTGGAACCTTTGAACATCTTTTGTAATATTTTGAAATCGTATCATCTACTACAATATTATACAATATTTACGAGTAATAAATACGTCTGGCAATCTCTATCTTGTATCCCTTCATTTTTTGTACCTGTGATACCACTTTTCCATGATGTTTTCTGTCATAAGCTCTCATGCAATTCTCAATCCTTTTGATGTACCCTGTCTGCGCTTAAAATTTATACCAATATTTACAGGACACCCTGAACAGATCACACCCATTGTCCGGATCAATAAACTGAAAACGAACGGCTACCTCGAAATCCTCCTCTCCTGCTGCTTGCAAATCAATATATATATATATAACATTAATTAGAATACTGACAAAAATTGTTTTCATTCATGGTTTTAAATTGAATTTCTATTCCTTGAAGATGGTATATGGAAAGTTTTCTTTTTATAAATTATTATGAATTATTGGTTTATATCCATACACACTCATTCCAGTAGACAGAAAATACTATAGCTCCATGTGCGACCACTTTCTTCTGCTGCGCCCATTAAAATTCATTAAAATTCATTGAGTATTTTAAGATTTAAGGTCTTTTAACTTTTATTGGAGACTTTTGAAAAAATTATCTGTTTTAACGGCTAATCTCTTTTAATCATTATATCAATAGAACTTGCGAATCCGATATCGGTGAAAGAGACAGTTAAATTTTATGCTTAAAATGTACATTAGAATTCCGTATTGGAAGTATATTTTCTTTAAATCTTTTAAGAACTAAAGAATTGTCTTTTTTAAGTAAACATTTTAAGTTTCACTCTAAAATAATCCACCAATTAAAGCTCCGCTGCCCAAAATACGGGAAACTAGATTTAAAAAGACTTTACAGTACGCAATTTTCAGTTCGGTTTACCAAACAAATTAAAGCCAAAATTTTGATGGGAAAGATATAATTAATTTACGAGTTAATTGCACTTAATGCCTTCTTTCCTTAACATGTACACTACTAGAATGCCAGTTGACGGCGTCAGTATCATAACGTATAATAATAAATGAGTAATGATAAATTACGATACTGACTAATTATAAGTATTGTTAGATCATCTTACTGTTTATTTTACTTCATGTCCTGAATTTTAATCCCTATATCAATGACTAATTAAATGCAATAATTATGCTATTGTAATCATTATTGGTAGTTTATTAGTAATGATTGGTTACTTTATAATTATTAGCATAGTTATGGAGTCAAACCCCTTCCTTTTCGTTAAAGTGATAATAATAGGCTGGTTTTATTAACGCTCAAAATTTAACAAGCTCTTTCAGCAAAACGCAAAATAAAAAAAAAATCTGATGCGGACCCCACATGACTTCCTTCTACGGAATATTAAATAATACGCATTTTTTGCTGCATTTCATTTAAATTTATTTCATCGAATTTTCATTACAGATAGATTTCTCATTCAAGTAATTCAGTTCTCACTTTGCGGTTAGGAAAAATACATAAAACCTTAAAATATCTTCTTTAAAAAATTTAAACTATATAAAGCTATAAAACACCAAATACAGTTAAAAAAATTAAAAAAACAATTTTCACAATTAAATTTAGAGTTTCTACGCAGAAACAGGCAATTTGGCCAGCAGGCAACAAGGCAGATTTTTCGGTGCACAAAACTGGAAGTTTACTTCTGGTTCCACTCGGCAGAAGGGAGAAAAAGCCATTGAATGTGCAGAAATTGACTTAATTCACTATTAAGTTTCAAATGTAAACAAATGTAGCTGCTATGGTAAACAAAAATTAGGCTTCGCTGCAATTAAACAACTTTTAAATTGTTGATAATTCTACAACTATTGTATACAGATTAACTAAAGGCATAAAACACTTAGCCGAAATATAAGACCAACATAATTCATTCATTTTTAAAGCAAAAAATGCATAATTTACAGAATTCATAGTTGTACAATCTTGAAAAATAAAAATGCGAAAGAGAAAATATACAAAATTATACAAATAAAAATTAATCTCCTTTTATTGAAACTCCAATTCAGAACTCCTCAGGGGAAAATGAATTAAAGCTTCATAAACGTCGATTAATATGTTTCGAAAATATGTTTCGTTCTCCTGGTCTATTTGAGATTAAAAACCATAAAAAGATTTCATCAAACTTTATTAAAAACTTTAAAATTCACATAAAACCGAAAATTCGAATCTCAGATGTACCAGAATTTTCTCTCTATATTTTCGTGATATTACATAGTGCCAAAATGATAATTAAAAAACTGTAGAACTTTATATTATGTACAATAAAATTCAAAAAAATTAATTGGCCTAAAACCAACATATTTTAATCCGAAATTCAAAATCAAGTATAAATAAAGAGCAAAACTAATAGTTATTTAAACAAACTGAAAAACTGTGAGGTCCCCGATTGTGTTAAACTAAACTTTTAACATCAAGAAAACTAAATATATAGATCTATAAGGAAATATATATTTATATGCGACAGATTGCAACTAAAAAGGGAAGTGCATAATTATATGTTATAGCAGTCCTATATACAAAATTTCAGCGTTCTGAGACTATTCGTTTTTGAGTTATGCGAGATACATACATACGTACGTACGTACGTAGGTACTTAATGAAAAAATCTCTTCTGAATCCATTTTAAATAAATTTTATAATCCGTTTTGAGAAAAAGAGTCCTTTATTCTGTCCTTACGTACAGATGTCACGCAAAAACATTCTTAAATTAAGTTTGATAACGGTCAAAGTGGATACTTTCGTTGAAATATGATTCCCAGAATTTTTCGTGAGTACAATTCTTCTTTTAAAGTAAAGAAGTAAAAATGAAGGAAGGAAGTAAAAATGGAAGTAAAAATGAGTAATGGTCCTATAGCACGAAAATTCTGAACCGATATCATTATTATTTTCAATGCCATTAACAGCAATAACATGAGATTAAACGGACGTACAAGTATTCAAACAAAAAATTGCTAATAGGCCTAAACTTTGTGGTCCCACTAGAGGCTGGCGTGGTATACTGAATACCTACAGTTAACACACTCAAATCTCGGCAAAAAAATTAGTTTTCGGGTTTTTATCCATGTATTGTGACACCTCTTTATTGCTTAACTCAGCTAATTAAACTTACAAGTTTGTTTAGGTGTTACTTGGATAAGGTGAGGGTGTTTTTACCATTAAAATGACAACTTCTGCAAGAAAAAAGACTCAAATATACTTACATTTAATTTTACCTCAACACTTGTGAGAGTTAAATTAAAGTAATACAACGCAAAGTACCAGTTACATGGATCTAGCTCTAAACTCAAGCTTTCCAAAATTGTTCTTAATTAAATTAAATAATTTACTCTAATCAGACGATGCGAAATTAACAGTGACTCAATGTTCTAACTTAACCAAACCAACTTTGTCTTAAGAATTTCAAGTTGACGCGAGACAACGGTTACTCATTTCCGACGCCAAGTCGACAAAAATTCTTCCACCTACCGGCTACAAGCTGCTCCTCTAATTTTAGAGTAGAACTGCTTGTCACTCAGGTTGTCAGTAAGCTTCACCCATTCCAGAATTTATGTCTGTAGAACTGTTCTATTTATGAATTTTGGAATGATTTTGGACAAATGAGGAGAAAAGAAAAGATGTAAAATAAATAAAACTTGCCAGAAAAACTCAAACATAATAGCAATGTGTTACCTAAAGTTCTCCACAAAGGCATCCCTTCCCGTAAGCAGGTAGTCTTCGAGTTACTTTACCTTAATCTATTTGAAGAGTCATCAGGTTATTTCGAAGCAGAAGAGATGAAAAATGAGCAATGTCCTCACCGGAACTCGAACCGTGGACTTCTCGAACACGCACCGAACTTGCTGACCACTACACCGCGAAAGCATGAGAAGAAGGCCGGAGAAATTCTTTATATACTCTCCCTTTTAAAGGGCAACTGGGGATTAGGGGGCCCTATCGCCAAATCCTGGTAATGGAGAATCATCATTCATCACCCTTTTTTAGTTCGGGCGCCGTGGTACAGACATTAGGTATTTTTTTGAAAGCAGGAGTCTTGAAAAATGAGCAGTCTCTAGCCGGGACTCGAACCACGGACTCTCGAATACGCGCCGAGCGTGCTGTCTGCTACACCACGAAGGCATGCTACGAATGCCGGAGGTAAATACCTTATAAATGTACCTACTATAAATTTTTGAAGACGTACCCATCACATCTGTAACGAATCTCAGGGTACTTCCGGGTGGAAAACAATATTTACAGTTTTAAGACAATTTTTCTTTGTTCGCAGTTTTTTTATTTGTTTTAATTATTTCGATGAATAGTTAATTTTGATATCTTCAATTTTCGAGGAACTTGACAAAAAGAAAAACCTGGTAACTAGACGAACTTCCATTTTAATCATCTTTCATGACTGTTCGCTTCTTTATTGGATGTTTTATCAGAATTTTGTTTGAAGTCATCACATGTATACTTCACTCTGTCTTGAAACTCGAACAAAAATTTTCGTTTGATATTCGAATAATTTTGTAATATTTAAGCATGGCAGTACTACTGTTTTTGATATTACAGTTGTAAAAGCGTATTATTTATTTTTTAATGGCTATCTTTAAGTGAGGTGGCAATTTGATTTAACGGAAACGAATATTGTTTTGGATGAAATGTGTAACTCTTACTTTGGTAATTTGAAAAATTTGTACATTTGCCTTTGTTAACTATTGCAGGATTAAACCTCTAATGGGTACTGGACATAATTTAAATCGAGACTTCATTTATATAAGTTGTTTTTGACGAAAAAGTACTTAAAATTTTATTAATAATAGAGAATACAAATATTAGTACAATAATATTTTTATAAGAAGAAGATTTTGGTGTAACGAAATATATGTAATAATCCTTTATCACAAAAATTTTAAATTTCCTTTTCTTACTCGCATTACTTTAATGCTTTTCAAATTTAAAAATAAAAATATATTACAATACCTTTTGAGATATTTCAAACTTTCTATCATTAACGAATATGGTCAATAGAGCCAAACTGGAAACCATTATCGTCAAATTTTCCTTTTCAGTTACTCCTTTGCTCTTCCAATAGTAAGTTCAAAATTTTTGTTCTCTGTTAATTATCAGTATATTTTGTAAATTATTGCGTTTTATTTATATTTTAATGTTAGTAAATAGTACTGTGACGATGTAGATGTTCTTTGTCTGGTTGTCCAAGGTAACTGATTCCCGAATGCAATGGTACCTCTTTCACACCAGAGGAGAAATCCTGTTTCAACGAGGTCCTTTTGTTAATGACTCTCGTTTCAGCCTAAATGGTCACTCCAAAGGTTCGTGGAAAAAAGAAGTCTTTCACCGCAATCGGAATGGGAACACCTTTGTTATGGACGAGTGGAGGAATTCCTCCGCCTGGGAGTTCAGCGGAGGTAAGTGGGTTAGTAAAGTTTCGGCAGCGAGAAAGGAAGGTGGCTTTCTGAGAAGTGGCAGGATCTTTCTGTAGGGGGCTATGGGCATTTTGGCCTGCTAGAACTCGTGTATGCTGTTCTCGTGTATGTTATTCATTCGTGTAAAGATCCGCCATTCCTGTTTAACAATTTTCTGACATTTCAGAATTGAATTCAACCAAGTCCCACATCGTTATAAATAGCAATTATTAACGTTTTTTAGTTAATGACATTCATGTTATTATTAGAACTTGAAGTAGAAGTTCATTTAAATCCTGTATTTACAAACGGGATTTCCGAAGCGGTTTCGGCCACCACGGCACATATTTTACTTTTGCTTTATTGCATTGAATTCATTTCATTAAAATTTGTTTTTGCGCAGTTTCGTTTTTCATATGAAAGGAGGGTGACTGTGTAGAGGAGGCATTTGGAATTTTCAGGTGAACTATAATAAATAATTAAAATGGTTCATTAGGTAATTTTGGATGAACGCAGTGGTTAGATGAACACAGTTGAATCAGATTTTTAATTGTATTCCTTTTCGCATTACATGTATTTTTATGTATATCTGCTGTTTTCGGGATTTCTTCTGGTTTAAAAACAGTGAGTTGATAGTTTTCTGTTACATTTTTTTATTTGGAGATTTAGGGATTTTAACTGGTTTTAAATTTCATTTCTTTCATGTCTTCGTGGTTTTGGTTCTAAATTTCTTACCATTTTGTCTATAAATAATAATCATTCATCATTCTTTTAAATATTTTAATTTTTCCTTTTGTAATTTTTATTTAAAATAATTGATAAATAATATCTCCGCTACCGATTGAGAATATCTTTGCGTTTCGATAGTCAAGCATTGCTGAAGACCCTACCTAGCCTTTCCTATCCTACTGTGTTTCTTAAATAATTTTTAACTTACTAAAAACTTTAAAAAGAGAAAGTTCATTTTCCTATCGCGTTACTAATAGTTATAATGAAATACGTTTTTAACAATATTTCGGCATCAAGAAACCAAGATGTAACGTTGAGATTTTTTTTATTAGCCCAAATGGCGTTAGCCCAGAAGGGCTATTAATTTCGTTTTGGCATTTTTCTTTGAAAACCTTAAAAGATTGTATAACTTTCAAATTGTTGCCACCGAATATTATCGTCCTGTGTTATATTTAAAGAAATTAAATAAGAAGAATCTGCATAAATGTGTGTATGTTTCTCGCATTGTGATAAAACTATGATATCTAGAGCCATCGAATTTTGAATAACGTAATCCTGCAGCCGAATATAGGCATATGGAAGCCTTAATTTGGAATTTGTTTTATTATCTATTTCACATTTTATAAAATTTTAACGAATTTTTGATTAACAAACTCAAGGATTTCAAAGCGAACAATGGCAACACCGTACCTCCAGCGCACGAGACTGTGTATTGGAAATTCTGAAGGTATGCTCTTTTAATTATTGGCACTTGTGATATTGCTGTTGAATTGAATTTAATTTGAAAACTTTCAGATTTAATGATTTGATTTTTTTTTATGAACTGGTGTTATGTTATTTGGGCTTCGAAAATTTTGCTTTCTCGAATTAAAATAAACTGTATCATCTTATCTGCCAGTTTTTTAACATCAGTATCATTGCGATAATTTGTTTTTAAAAGTTCCCTTCTCTAATCCCCCCGGCTTCGTTTTTGTTTCCTCCTTTTCTTACTTTCGCATTTCTTTTACGCTAATCTTATTTTTTAACTGTTTTCACTTCATTTATTGACGATAATATGTTTACAACTTATTTACAATATACTTTAAACGATGCATCTTTTCTTTTTTTTTTAAATTTCTCTCTCCTTTCTGTTTTTTTTTCTTTCTCTGAAATCCTTACTTATGTTGATAGTTGGTATTTGGTATTTTGTGAACCTTTAATTTAAAAAAAATCAAGAACTATAAAGTAAATGCAAAACTGTTAGCAGTGAATGGCATGGGCATAATACATTTGAAATTATCACGTAAATATAGCCCCGCACACTGTATTTTGGTAAAGTATGTAGCTCAGTATTCGATTCTTTTCGAAGTCGTCAAACATTTTGATAACGTTAATTTGCGTTGTTTAAAGACAGCAACATGAATATTTTATATTATATAAAATTTATAAAAATTATTTTTCATAAAAATTTATTACTGCTTATTTGTTTTATTCCCTTACATTTCTTTCTTTTTCTTTCCTGTACTGTAGCGGACTTTTCCGAATTAAGGGCCGTAGACATTTGTCTTATTTGCCTATTGGTTAACCTGGCACTATCACTGGCTCATACTTAACCAAGATATTTGTTTTTAATTTCAGCTCATTACTCACACTATAACTGCAGACCAATAATTTGCATTATCCTGCAGATGTTCCATACAGTGCTTTAGTAGAGAGGTGTTATGCCTTATCTTATCTTCAGAACTTCAGCTTATTTGAAGTCCACATAATGTGTAAGGTTCTCAAAGCTTCTGGTCAAATGAAAGATAATAGATAATAATATAACCGCTCACAGGTACTTATCAGGCAGGTTTTTTACACAATATTCTACCCTGCAACATTATTGGCACTCAGAACTGTTGTTTAGTTAGCAGATTAATTTAATAGAAACCGGCGTGCAACATACAGCATTATGGCTTTATATCCGCAATATGTTTACTTAATACCATTTGTGGCAGACAAGAAAATATGTTTACTTTCCATAGTTTCTTTGAAAGCTCAAGAGAGATGAGGTCAAGATCTCAGCCATTTAGCTACCTAAATGGGTGGGATCATGACCTTAGCTCACAAGTAAGATCCCAAATAGCCCATCTTCAGTCATTTCTGAAGTTAAAGAAAGTTCCACATTCTTTTTAACCAAATATCTTGAATTCTTTCTTTACTGTGTGATTACTGTGTTTTAGGAAAAAAAGCACCGTTATAATTGTAGCCTTCTCGGAAGAACTGACAGTTAGGTATTCGGTACCAGAAGCAATTCAGACTTGCTCAGCGGGATTAACATTAACATCATGTCACTCGCGTAAATCACGAGAACTTTTCAACGCCCACAGCCACTGCTTATCCCCAGGTGGTCCATCTTCTTGCTGGTTGTGGACGAAGATGGATAAGTGCTGTCATAGTGGAGTCGTCTAGAAGTTCTCTTTGGTTGGTGCAGTCATGAATGAAATATTTGGAAATCTTGTTTTATAAATTTCTTGAATCTCTTTCTTTAGGGGAAGGGGGAAGTAGTAAACTATCCACCTGTAAAAGATCAACCACGTGATATGACGGAGGCAGAAAACAAACTACATGAGCGGTGAGTATGACAAATTGCTCAGTTTTTTAAATGCAAAGAATTTTTGCTTCTGTTCTTTAAAGTGAATTATGATAATTTTCAAACGCAGGAATTTTTTCACCAAATTTGTTAACGTCGACATTTTTCTTTCTTTAATTCGAGCACTTATGACTATTTTATTTAGTTACTTACCTCAGACGCAAAGATGTATGGTGTAGAAAAATAATAAAAGGAAGTATTTGCACCAGTTTATACTTTGCATATTAAAAGTCTTTGCACATCTGCCTGTTTGTTCCTTTGTTCCTTGTGACATTATTTACTCCGAAACATCGGGAAGTTGAACTTCGAGAGAGGTACCTGCGGATTCCAAAATTTCGCGGGAAGCCATTCCAAACCATTCTCATCTTCGAACCACTTTAACTAGCCGAGATATTAATTAAAAACTTGGAAAAACGCTAATTTTCATCCTTATTTTTCAGAGTGGAAACAGTCTCTCACGCTGGAGATAAAAATCTGCTGTATTTCGAAAAGCGTTGCCACTTCTCTCTTTCAAATCGTAAGTTTCTTAATAAATAATTTCCAAGTTTTACAAAATATGAAATAAAAATAGCATTGCCAAACATTAAATATATTAATTCCAATTCCAAAAATTCGTGGGAGGCCATTTCGACCATTCCCATCTTTGTAAGACTTAAATTAGCCGATATATTAATTAAAAACTCTGAAAACGCTAATTTTATTACTCATTTTTCCAAATGGCAACAGTCTTGCGCCCTAGAGATAAAAATCTGCTTTATTTCGAAAAGTGTTGACACTGTTCGCTTACAAATCGCAGAGTTTGTTGATAAAAAATTTCTAATTTTTATAAAATATGAAGTAAAAATAGCTTTGGCAATCTTTACACATATTATTATTATTATATAAGGTCATATTCTGACGTTGCAGAAAGCACGCGATTGTATGTGACGTCATTGTATGTAGAAAAGTTTTCATTAATGTTAGCATTTTAAATAAATAGCTGCTGTTAGGAACTTTCTTGTTTCAGATTAGTATAAGTGACACGATATATTAATGCCACGTTAATTCTTTTATTGATATTGAGAAAATATGTTTATGTTACATTAAATTTAAATCATGACTTCATACGTATTAACCTGAAGTGTCAAAAGATTTTGTTTCCTTGCATTTATTATATGAAACGTATTTTATACAGCTTCTCCTTAAGCTACCCAGATGTGCCATGTGTTCCCACATTAAAGAAATTTTCAAACATGTGGTTTCGCCGTATTTCTCAATTTAATTCACGAAGAATTGGTGATTAAATTATATTCTCTTAGTGATTAATTTTATCGACGGACCAGCTTAATTATTTTATTAAGAAAACATCATATACAAATATTTACAGTGAAGCGAAATACAGTTTAACAGTGAGCTTCGTTTTACAGTAATTGCTCACGTCAGATCAGTTAGATTTCTTTTCTCTATCTGCCTCAATCGTAGGAGGCGATCCATTGGCGAGATTCGTTGGCGTAAAATGCGCCAACAACTGGGCTTAGCACAATTTCATGGCTACTTCTATCATTTGTTCTATGACCTCTTCTTTTTCATGCGATTACAATTTGCTATTTTCAAAATTGCAATGGAAAGGCTCAAAAACCCATAAAAATTAATTATATATACTACTCGGAAAATTAGTTGCAAAATGTGATCTGAGAGTTTAGAAATGCGAACGTGTCCCATTCCTTAATTCGTTTCTAGTAACGATATAATTTCTAAGGTTGAAATGGCGAAAAACATTGTTCTGTTCTACACAACCAACCCATAGACCAAGTTTCTTCTCAAATTCCTTTAATTTCTGGTGAGCACTGAAAGCAGTGAAATAATTACCTTGTAGACACAGATTATTTCATTCAGTTTTTAGAATGTATCTGAAAAATAAGCCAGTGTACTTAGACGCATGTTATAAGCAAAAAAAAAATGATGCAAAATCTTGTTAATTGAGTTTACAAAATAACAAGACATTTTTGCAAATGTAGGAGAACCTCAGCGACAGAGTACCACTTGTAGTCCCCGAACCACAGTTTGAGAAACTGTATGTAAGAAGATGACTCGAACAAATTGAATTAAATAGTAAGTGTGCAAGTTGATTGATGCTAGGTGCTATTTTCATTATTAACGCATGATTACACGTCATACTGAATCTTACTTGCCTGTAAAATAATACCTCTGTTTGTTATTAATTTCAAACACAAAGTGAACTAAATGGCACGTTCTCGTTTATCTAAAGGTAAGAATGTGCAATTAACACTCTGTGCCGCTGTTTTGATGTATCTAGAGAATTAAATCACCAACCGATAACCTTATGATATATGAACTATTGTTTTTTGTTGATGTTAAAGAAACCAAAAAAGAGTTATTTACGTTTTTATCAATAGTTTATTGCTTAGATAACGCATTGAAATCAATCATAGCATCAGAAAAGCAGTATTGCAAAATTCGTGATAATCCTAGTAAACATTGGCAACGGAAAACAGTGTCAACGGACAGAGCAGAAAGTTCTTCCAAGTTTCAAAATGGTACTCATGATTAATGACATATAAACACTAACGTGCGGATAACTCAAAATGGGAGGCCTTGAACGTGCTGATGGAGTGTTACTTGCTTCTAGGAAATGATAAATAGATGTCAACGATGGCTGTAATTTTTTTGCTTTGAACGGAAACTGATTTTATTATGTAATATGTTTTAACGATTTAACGCTGCATCATTCTGAGTTCTTTCATTATGTAACTGCGTCGTAGCATTGATAATAAGTCTAATTTAATCTTCATCTTAAGTTGGTTATAATTTTGATGTAGCATATTTTTATTTGGTATTTTATGAATTAATATTGTTATTACTAAAACATTGCCTCATCATTAAAATGAAAACATTTCTTTCACTCATCCAAGATACAGAGCAATCCAGAAAACAAAAGACAAAACTTAGTTACTTACCTGGGTAGTGTGATGATGAATCGAAATCAATGCTGATGCATGCGAAATAAAAACTCGAAGAATTTGATTCATCTTATTATATTATATCTACAACATAATACAATTATACTAAAATATATACAATACAACAATTTCCGAGACATATTACTGTCCCCTAAAGTTTTAAAACATCTCAAGCCAGTGTGAGAGTAAGATGTAAGACAGTTTTAGCGACTTTTAAAATTGATCTGAAGCAAAATTAATATTATTAATTCAAAACATTTATATTATTAGCAGATATTTTTTCAATTTTTCAGTTTTTGCTAGTTCCTGACATTTTAGTGTAAGCCTACCAATCAGACTTCCCGATCCGAAACAAATTTCTGTTTTCTCTGAAGGTGGTCGCCTTAGAGCAGTGCGTCCTAGCGAAAAGCC
>KK120756.1:197235-221975 GCA_000611955.2 Stegodyphus mimosarum | reverse complement strand
TAATCTATTCAGCTGACGCATTTGATTATCTACATGAACTTGATGGGAAAACGTAAGCTCTTCTTGGAAATATATAAATAATATAAATGTATAAATGAGCCATGCCTTCGCCGGCACTCGAACCTCTGACCTCTGGAATACGCGCCGAGTCTGCTTGACCATTACATCACGAAGGCAGAAGAAATACCCTATATACTTCTCCTTTTAAAGGATGATTGGGGATTAAGGGATCCAATCGGCAAATCCTGGTGGTGGAGAATCATCATCCACCACCTTCTTTAGTTTGGGCGCCACTGTAGAGACATTAGGTTATTTTGAAGCAGGAGATAGGAAAAATGAGCAACGCCCTCGCCGGGACTCGGACCTCGGACCTCTCGAATAGACACCGAGTGTGCTGAGCATTACATCACGAAGGCTAAGAAAGCGGGAGATATACACCGATCGGCAAATAAAGTTATAAACAAAGCTGTAAACTCTTTTAACATTTGCTACACTATATATTTATAAACAAAGTTTATTTTCTGTTCTCATTATCAAGAATTTTGAGAGATCATCACTGAAAAGTCTTGGTCATGAATTGCGTGTGGCAGTTTTGGCCACAGACCAAGATATAAAAAGTTTATATTTATCGACACAAGCCCCTTGATCTCACTGAAATACGAATGTACTGTTAGTATATTCATTAAACTACGGCAAAAGAATATTTGTAAATATTTATATTAATTATACTTTAATGCTATATTAATTCAATATTTATATTAATGTTTAAAATATGAATTTTGTTATTCAGTTATTTTTTATTAGCACATTCATACGCTGTCAGTAATTCTTTTGTCTACAACTAATTTTGATTTTGTAGTTTCACATCATAATTTTACAAAATGAGTACTCCGAAAATTGAATCATAATTACACTCAGTCAAATATAACAGTTTATTTCTTAGAAGATATGGCTATTTATGTGTCTAAATACCAGTGTTTATTTGCGGTCTTAGAACTACCTAAGCATCTGAAAGTTTACTATGTCTAAAAGTGCATAAGAAGAGCCTTTCGAAAACAAGAAAAAAATTATTTGCGAGAAAATTGAATTAAAAATCAAACAGTAGAGGCTATATGATTGGGCATCTCTGCCTTCCGCGTCATACATCTTTAGCATCTTGCCTGACATTGGCTACTAGAGCGTACACAACGCAGCCGAATGGCGAGGGAATTACATAACACGCCCCCCTAAACTCACACGACTTCATTTACCATTGATTTCGAAAAAAGTAACATTCAGGAAGAATTTAAAATTTACATGAAGAAAATCACAAATAGAATATTACATCAAATACAAAGCATCAAAATTTATTTACAATTGATTGATTTACAAACACAAATTATATTTTTTAACATTCTAAATAAAATTATTAAAATATCAAGCTTAAAAAGTACAAGCACAGTTACAATTTTCATTAATACATAGAAAGGAAAATAATAGTTTTAGACTTCAAATTAAACTAACATAATTAAGGATTAATTTTCAAACTATACACAAGTCATAGTTTTCCAACTATGTACAAGTCGTAGTTTATATTTCTTTTAAGAGTTTTAATTAGAAGCGAATGGATTTTTCCGTTTCGTTCTTGGGACAGCTCTAAAATCTTTCCCATCTGCCACGTATTTCTGGGATAACGCTCATTATTAAACAAAGCAATATCATGAAATGAAACTATATTACCTTGTTGTGGAGAAAATATAGGCTAATCTTAGATTAAGTAAATACTCCTTTCTCCACCTGACCCAAACGTGATTCAAAAGAGTTTGCTGATATTTATATTTCTTCATGAAAGAATTTCGATTAACATTGAAATTTTCAGTTTTATGTTTTGTTACAGAGAAAGACACCAACCTTTTACCAATCAGGAAATGACTCAGGATTCATTGTACAGATAAAAGGTAGGTCAGAAATTAACAATGGCTTCAATTGCTTCAGAGAAAGAGGTGATCGTCCAACAATTATCCTTAAGCAAGTTTTAACCGTTCGTATCTACCCTTTCCAGAAACCTCCCTTCCATGAACCTTTTTCAACTATAAAATTCCAATGTCATCTTTAAAAGCAAACATATTTTTAACTTAATCATTATCTATCTTATTCCACCATTTTCTCAATTCACAATTGGGTTCACAGTCTTGGCATTATTAGAATACGTAGTGTAATATAATTCTCAATGAGAAACAAACCATCAGAATCTTAGCAAAAAAGAAGCAGCAGTTATGTTGAGAGTTAATTCTAAGTGGGTAGCTCTTGTCACTGCACAGCTGATTATAAGTAAATAACACTTTGAATTAAAATCATGTACAAAAAAGGGTCTGGTGAAACCTACACTACATATGTTAAATGGTAGATGCTTTTGAATTCTGTCGAGAGATAAAGGGGCAAACATCTGCGTTACAGGTTTCCATTTGAATTGACTGGAAATAACAGTTATTTAGAATTATTTTCACAAACTGACAACCTTTGACAATCCAAACTCTTTCTCGTAAATGCATTCAGTTGCATCAACAGCTGAATGACACATTTTAGTATAAGAATCATAGATGAGTAGCTCAACAAATTTATGATTAGAAGGAAGAAGATATGGATGTTTGGCTTCCATATCGATTCCTTGAGAATTGTAATCGTCCCTTCAAAGAAAGTAAGTTAGTGTCATCAAGTTTAGGATTCAAATTAAATGTGCGTGAACTCTTGTTGGTAGTACCTTTGGAAAGAAGTTGTGTAACCCTGTACTGTAATGTTTGAATTGTGTATCTTTGATCCCCAAATACAAAGCTTCCTCGAATACTGAAGCACATACAGGTCCATTTAATATTGAAGAATTAGGTTTAGAAATATTCTCGGCATTTTATTAGATTTAGATTGGGAGTCATTCAAAAGACTTAACCGCTTGCTTATCACAGCTTCTCATCACAATATCAACTAGGCTATTTTTTCCACAAACTGTCTAATGATGAAATTTGCTAAAACACTTTTTACACGCACTTTTTTTCATTTGCGAGACATGTGATGCTTTTCAAAACAGCACCAACATCTGCCTTCAATCTTTAGCTTATTTAGTTTTCGTTCTATATTTGATTTTTTGCAGTTTACGGAATTGTGTTGGCCATCACAGAAAAAACAAAAAATTTTATTCCTGTATTTAACGTTGAAGCGATTGTTATATTTTTGGAGTTTCGTTTGGTAAGTTTAACCGCTTTGATAATTTTGAGAAAAAAGATCGCTTCGTTTCCTAACTTTTGATGGGACTCATCACAGTTTTGGCAATTTCCCTATATTCCGCTTCATTTCTTAAAAACGTAATAGTTTCCGAAACCTCACAATTCACTTTCCTTTTTTGTTTTCGCTGGAAATCTAAAACCAAATCTCGTGGTTCCAGCTTCATTAATACTGGATTCAATAAATGCCTGTATGAACTCTCCTTACATGTAATGAACGTAAAATTTCTTATATTAACTTTTGCTTCATCGTATAATTAATGCAAACCTTCAACATTAGAAGAAATTTTCGCGGGTTCTAAATTTAATAATTTTGTCATGTATGAAATGATAATAAAATCAGTTCTACCATATCTTTGTTTACAAATTCAAAATATGAGTCGTATTTAATTCAAAACCAGTAACAACTTTACATATCGAACCAGAAAGAATTGATTTTAATTATTGGAATTTTTTTAGTTTTTGTAAGAGAATACGATTACACTATCAGAAAAATTTAAGAATTCCTTAAATTTGCTAGAATCACCAAAAAATCGCGAAATTTCTAACTTCGGTAATTTTAAAGCCGTAACGGTGTTTTCCGAAGTACTAGATGCATTAAGGATTGAAGGAGACCGCTGAACATTTTCTGGTTTTAATTTAATGCTTTAATTTTTTTCTTTAGTTAGCCCCAGACAATATTTTGTCATCTTATTCTTCATATCGTATTCTTTTGTTATTGTAAGAGTATTCATTTGTCATCGTATTGTTTTGTCATTGTATAAGTATTCTTTTGACATTGTACGAACATTCTTTTGACATTGTACGAGTATTCTTTTGTCATCGTATTCTTTTGTCATCGTATTCTTTTGTCATCATATTCTTTTGTCATTGTATGAGTATTCTTTTGTCATTGTAGGAGTATTTTGTCATTGTAGGAGTATTCTTTTGTCATTGTAGGAGTATTTTGTCATTGTAGGAGTATTCTTTTGTCATTGTAGGAGTATTTTGTCATTGTAGGAGTATTCTTTTGTCATTGCATTCCTTTGTCATTGTGGGAGTATTCTTTTGTCACTATAGGAGCATTCTTTTGTCATCGCATTTTTTGTATTCAACAAATGATTTCATATCAGACACTGAAATTTGAATTCACAATGTAATATTGGGGATGACATAAAAATTTTATCAGGAGAGAAACAGGGAATAACTTGCAAGCAAAATATATAGGACTGACATTAAATAAAAGTTAATTCTTCAATGTAGGAACCAAAGGAAATTGGGATCATTTTTTTAATTAGGGAATGAACAGCTAGTTTTCTCCCTTAATGAGTGGACTGACGTTTGGTTTCTGCAGCGCTTCATATGCACATGTTTTCATCATTCCCTTAGTTACGATTTCTTCCCTGCAACAGGTTAGGTCATTTGAATCCTGTAAAGTAATCGAGGACTATCTTCTCAATGCTTTCACTGCAAAATCGACCGAAACATCTGTGCATTCAAACATCGATATATTGCAAGAACGCCTGCGTCCCTTTTCTACCTGGTGCTTTCCCACATCATGCTAGTGCATGGTTGATTGGTTTCGGGAGTTGTTAAATGTCATGCCAATCATTCTTTTGAAGCGACTAAAAGTAGCTCTCTTATTTAAATTCACCATCTCTCTCCTTTGTTTAACATCAACGTTTAGCTATTAACGCTAATAGTTGCGTTACTGACCTAAGGGGAAATTGCACACAGTGTGTAAAACCGCCCAAAAATTCCCAACAGGGAAGTAATCGGTTCACTTGTATACAAGAGGACTTTAGATATTTGAGAGAAACAGATTTTGCCCTCTATCACAGTGAAAGAGTTAAGGAACGGCATGTATTCTTGAAGGGCGTTTTAAGAGACACAGGCTCGTATTCAAGTTACACATCAAGAAAAACACGAAAACTTTCATGTAACCAGCCATTCCCCAAGGATCGGCTGTTTTCATGAGAGTTTGGGAATCAAATATGGATTTGCAATTATTTCATGGAGTGATGTTGTGAATTTGACATTAAATTAGTACACTACCCATCAAAGCAGCTTAAAGACGTTCCAGTAAAACAGTGAGAGCTCTTAAAAGCTTTTATTTCTCCTTATATAATGAAGAACTGGTTAAAAATAACCTTGCATTGCATTGGTATTAATTATATCTAACTATCTAGTAATTTTAAATATTGCAAAACACATTTATTGCAATTTTGAAATTCTTTACCTCTCTACTTATATTTTGCTATGGAGACAGAGATAAAAATCAGGGGAAAATACTACAAAGAGCGATTATCATAATTATCTCCAGGCTTGACATAGCCGGGTGAAAACTAATAAAGATAACTATTTTGTGCTATTTTTTATTTCGCGTCTAAGCCTTACTCTTATCATAAATATTCAAATGAAATTTATAAGAAAAAAATTTAAAGATTTCAATATTACGTAATGGATACGTAATCTGTTCCTGTACCTCTAACTATTATAAATTAACCGCACAAAGATCCATTAATCATACTCTTGATGCTATTAAAAACTTTATTTTTATCCCGAATGAGTACTTCAAAGAGTTTTGCACATAGTGTTAAGCCTAGGGTTTCAATAAAAGTAAACGTCATTTCCATTTCCTCGATTCCTCTAGACCTGCGACATGCAGAATACGAAACGACATGCAAAGTTGGAGTATCAAACGTAATTATTCATTTCGAAGATTAAGTGACTTAACGTCTTAGACACGCCGTAAACTTTGAACGTGCTCGAAGCTAGGACGTACGAGATAAGACAGTTAAATGAAGAGAATGTTCTTATGGAATTTAGCAATTAAACGAAATTAAATCCTGTACGCCTTTATAGAAATCCTCGTGCAGTTCAACGTACCTCCAGCGTTCAACGTACCATTGCTCAGTTAAGCGGTTCAAAATCTTTTTTCGTTTAATCCCTGCTAAAAATGCCCCATATAAACAGTAAAATTTTTTATGGGTACCTATAAAATTCTATGGGTTTCGGTTGACTTTTACTGGTCTCTGTGGGTTTTTCTTACTGGTTTCAAAATGCCCCATAGAAACCAGCAAAACTTTTTACTAGGACCCATAGAATTCTGTTGGTCTCTACTGACTTTTACTGGTTTCTATTGATCTCTGTGGGTTTTTCTTACTGGTATGATCTGACACCCCATACAACCAATATCCATGCCAGAACTTTCTACTCGTTTGTATTGTTTTATATTGACTTTTACTGGTTTTCTTACTGGTATCAATATAATAGAAATACATGCCAAATAAATCTTCTGATGCTTTATATGAGTTTATTCTTATTTTCTAATTGACATCAATAGACATCTTCTAAACAATGAAATTAATACTGGTGTCAGTAAACCAAAATTCATTGGTATTCTTGTTGTCTACTGATTATTTTAATTAATTTATTTATTTACTTTTATTTCGTTTATTTGGATACTGTTGAAAATAAGGTTATTTCTGTTTTGTAACCAACAGAAAGCTTTAAAGTTAAAAAACATACAGTGAACCTGTTATGTATTACTTATTTCAGTTGTGATTTAAATTGTTTTAAAGGTAATGATTTAATTTATTTTGCTTCAGACTTAAAGTTTAATTTGTTTTAATTTTTGTAGTTGAACTTAAGTTTCTTTGGTTGTTTAAAAGTAATTGTAGTCATTTAATTTGTTCTCTTGACAGTTTTGGTTAACGCTGATTTTAAGTTGCTTGTGTAATTAATTTTTCTTCTTTACTTTTGGTTGGTTAACTATTTAAATTCTGTTTAGTTAATTATTATTTTTCTTAACCTTGGTTGTTAATGTTAATCTCTTGATAGGTTGATCCTTAAGGTCAATCTTTTTAAAGTTGTTACACAAGTTGGTGTTTAAAGTTTAATTAAATTTTTTTAAGGTGCCCCCTTTTCTGCTAAATTTGGGATCCATATTTTCTGACTTGGTGGTCGTTTTGGTGTTGTGGAGAATATATAAAAATTTTCATACTTGATTATTGTATTTTAACTGAAGTAATTTTTATTTCCTTACTATGGTGGTCGTGTTTGGTGTTGGAATAAACCCAAGAAAATTATCTATGAAATTATTATATTTTTATTTAAGTACTTATCAGTATTGAAGTTAATCTGTTGTAAAATCAATAATTAACACCTATCCTTTCAAAAGTATTCCGTTGCCCTTCCAAATAGATTTATTGACTTGTTTTCGATTTCTTCGCCCGCTAGACGATAGTCTGTGAAACATCTGTCAACGTGAGTAAAGTTGCACCCTGCGAGAGAGGCTAGATCCAACACTACTAACCCTGCCGCAATCTTGGGGGGGACGGGGTGTTTTGCTTACTCGCAGGCTTTTCCTATGTTGGAGTGGGACCCTTCGTCGAGGCTAAAGGTGACTGACCTCGTGGTATCAGCGAGGTTCGCCAACTTCTGGAGCTCATTCCACCTTGGGCTGCACCGTCCTGCGTGTTCTTCCCCTGGGGTTGCCGGGCTGTTGGCGGTTTTCCTACCATCTACAATCGCCAATCGAGCGGTCTTGGCGTTTTGAGTAAAAAGGCTTGGGAGCTGGCGACGGGGGGACTGACGGAAGACTGACACGCAGCCATTTTTGTGGACGGAAGGAGACGGAGCTGAAAGCGTCAGCATTATCAGAGAACCAAAGATGTCGGAAGAAATAGACGAGAGAAGGATACTATGGAGGGCGACGGAAATGTCCAAACTTATCCTTAACTAATCACTTCCTTTTTTTTCTCTCCTTATAGAAAGCAAGAAACCATATCTACAATGTATTCTCTATGTTAACTTCACTGTTTGGAACGTCAAATTGAAGTAGCTCTGTGACGTTGGCCGAAGTTGTTGTCGGATGTCGGTATCTACAATGTTAAATTCCCTGTTTGGATCGGTATGAGCTTCCTTTTATATTTTCCACTCCACCGCCACCAATGTAAAATTCTGTATTAATTCAGTATTATCTTAATAAATTCCATATTTAATTTTAACTTTCTTGTAATGTTTTCACTTTAATTTAGAACACTGGACCTGTCTACATATTTCACAACGCAATAAATTTAATTATTCTGTTGGAGCTCTTGGTCACTATTTACGATTGATTTGAACACTAATTTTACAGTATATATTATGTTTATCATGTTGTCACAAACTTTACACATTCATGTTATTGAGAATTGTTTATCCAAATATTGACTTATCATTTGGTATTGAACTTAAAACCTATACACAAACTCTTAAGAATTAAAAGCTCCAACAAACCCTCTCGTCTTCACCTCTTCTCTAAGACGATCAGTATTTCTAAGAATGAAAATATGATCTCTTTAAGACCATCATAGTAACCTGGAAACGCAGATGGTCGTTTTAGAGAGGGTTTTTACTATATATGCTCATTTATTTGATTTCTTAAAAACTTTTATCGGAAACAATAATAGTAATCATATACACCACACACAGCGAGGTCTTTCTAAGGCGACCAACCACACATAAAAATGCATCTTTGCAAGTGGTCGCCTTAGAGAGGTGATGCTCAATACCAGTGTATACTTATATTCTCAGAAATACGTTTATCTTTTAGAGGTTGTCGTCTTAGGGAGGTTGCCTCTACGAAATGAATCTCTCTAAGGTGACCAGTCACACTTCCGGAATTTTCTTTGCGGGTGGTCGTCTTACAGAAGGAATGTTTCAATATCAAAATATACTTAAGCTTCCAGAAATACTGGTCTCGTTCAGAGGCGGTCATCTTATTGAGGTGATTTCGCCACGAGTTGGTTCTCTGAATATACAGATATACACACTTACATATGCATATATCAAAATTTCTGATATTACAAATAAACACCGGTATCAACCATCATCTCTTTAACACGACAGCGTTCAAACTATTTTTCTCCGTGCTAACGCTGACGTGAGGAAAAAAAATTCACCTCTCTCCCCCACTCTCAGAAGAAGCAATATGGCACCTTTCTTGTTAATGTTGCTATGGGATGTATGTGATATCGTCTTGGTGGATAATAGACTCTAGTAATGCAATAAATTATTTACAATGTTTACTATGTTTTACTGTTTATATGTTTAAAATGAAAAATAAAATACCAACATTGACTGTGAATCTGAAATAATATGAAAGGAAGTAACAGTAAAGCCATACACGTGTAGTCCAGCGAACGTTTTTGACAGTTAAATAGTTCTGAAATCGATTTTCTGTGCGTGAAATTTATTTTCTATCTTTACTTTTATCCTAAAAAGCAATGTGCTTAAAGATTGAAAAGTGATAATTTCGGACTTGATAATTTGGCCCAGTGTGTTTACATCAGATGCATTCTACAAAAACTGTATTTTTGAAAATTTGTTGTTTGGTTGTAATTTAGAAATACTTTTTAAAGCTTGTTCATGTAGATCTTTATCATTTGAATATTATTAGTCCAAAGGGATTTAGTCCCGAAGGACTATTACTTTCGTTTGGGCGTTTTGCGTTGTTTCACAAAAAACGGCGTATCACTTTTCACTTTAGTCCTTATGTTTCTTTGTTGGTTATTTTTTTTTTGACGTAGCTTTCTCTTCAAAAATCGTCTGCGTTGCACGGGAAAATAAAAAGGAATTTTAATTACAATTATAAATAAATAGCCAAATAAATGTGAAATTCGTAACAATATTCTCTAAAACTTTAACGAATTTTTCATTAACAAACTCAAATTCAAAGCCATTTTCATTAACAAACTCAAAGATTTCAAAGCCAGCAATACCAACGTTGTACAGAAAAACATTTTTATCTCCAGCGCGTGAGAGTGTGTACCGAAATTTCTAAAGATATGCTCAATTTAAAATTAGCTTGCGATATTGCTCTTGAAATCAATTTTATGGTTTAAGTGCGAAGAACATGGTATTTAATAAATAAAGGTAACACACAAAATGTTAAATAAACGCCCCTTTGGACGTAATTAAAATCTGAAACCTTTCAGATTTTTTTTGTTATGTACTAATAAATTTGAGCATGACTTACTTAAAAGAGATCTTGCATAATTCAGTTTTCAATTTTTCGACGAATGTGATGTGGTTGAGCAGAAGGAATATTCTTTTATGTCTTAAATGTACTCATTATATTTCGCAAACAAAAAAAGTAAGTTTTTTTTAAATGAAGTAAACATTGAAATATTTAATGTGTGTATTACTTATTGAATAAGGTAGGCAAGACATACAAGCCAAGGAATCTTTTTTGCATTAATAAAATTGTGTAAAAATTTAGATGATCATAGTAGCTTACATTGTTTTTTTTTCTTTTTCGTCTATATTGCTGTACAAGTATGAGACTAAAACCACAATGTTAAATTAAATATTTTGTGCTATTTTGTTAAAACACATATGATCAAACATTTTTATGCATATTTTAATTTTCATCATTATTAATTTCATGAAGAAAATTTCAAATGTTTTTTTTCATAAATTTCTTTTGAAATAGAGTTGTGAATAATTAATACAGTTTATGTAATATTAAATGTACTAGTCTTGGGAATATAAAATATGAATTATTTATTGGAAAAAAACTGCATTAAGTGAAACCTCATAAAGTGGTTATTTTCTTACATGACCGCCTCTGACAGTGACACATTTGTCAGGAACATAATTAAATAACAGTACTTAAAATTACTCATAGTTTTGTAAGGCTACAAGAAACAGACATTATCTAGAATTGTGGAGTTAATTGTTTTAGGAATGTTTCGCTGTATAATAGTAATTTTTACGTGAATATGAATTTTGCATAAGTAATCGAAAGGTTTTACAAGGCAGTTAAAAACAAAGCTTTTCAAATCATGAGTCCTTGTTTTAGCATTATTTTCAAATATAGTTAGAATAATATTTAAGTATTATTTTCTTTCATTAGTTATACTGCAGAAATGCTCGTTACAATTTTCTGCGCTAATTTATCTGGTTGTAAAGATATTAATGTAAAAACTGTTTGTAAACAAATGTAACTATATGTGCTATATCTGCTTAATTGCGATGACAGTAATTTTAACTGTGTGTATAAGGCTGTGTAGAAGATTTAATTTATATTACTGCACTATATAAATTTCATTTGCCAGTTTAAATACAGGAAATGCAAAGCACGAAGTGGTATTTTTATAATATAAAATCTACGGTCAATAGCAATAGATATCTTTTCAGTATTTTAAATTTTATTACTTTAAATTTTACTTTTTAATTTTAGTACTTAGAAATTTTACAGTTCAAAATAATATTTCTATGCAGCTTTTAAAGTATTTTTTCTATAATAGAAATGTAAATAACTTATACCTAAAACACGGACTTTAATTTATTCCAATAATGCATTGCTATAATTAAATTTATGTTCCTTGAAGATAATATATTAAATACCTTTTGCAGTAGTAAATTATTCCTATATATATATAATATGAAAGTTAATTATTAAGCATTTTTACGTCAAGAACTACATGTTGTATAAATACCTATTGTGTTATAGATTTTTATTTATATAAAGTCTGTGGAAGATTATACCACACTAAAAGTGAGATACAGAACAAGATATTATATGCTATGAGATATTTCCTCAATTACGAACTGTGGGTTGAGAATCGGTATTTGTTGAGTCTTGTAAATTTTTTAAAGTTTGTTTTGTTACAATATAATTTATTGCATTTTGGGTATTATTAAGTTTATTATATTCTTATATTGATGTTTCATTTATATTCTGACAGATAAGGTAACGTTTAAAGTACTGTAAAAAGGTGGTCGTCACAGTATTTGTATATTATTACTTTTCACTACATTATATTCCAGGATTCAAATTCCATGCAAAACATCTATGTGTATGTGTGTCATAATAAGCTGCAGGGTGTTGCTATCAGTGGTAAGCTAGTGTTAAGGAAATAGCAAGTATGTTAAATTTGAACTCTTTGTTAAATTTCTAATAATCAAGTCCCTTATTCTTTTTACTTGCTTGTTTACTTAATAATTTTACTTGTAACAGTGTTTCTCTGCCTGAAAATTAGGGTTTTGATGCTAGAAGCCACCAACCTTTGGCAATATATTTCTTGTTAGGTGTCAAATTGTTAAATAAGCTGATGTGATTAAATTCCATTGTTTAATTTCCCAATTAAAGAACTGAAATACAGTGTAATACATGTATATGCAATGAGATGCAGTATTATGTGTATATATTTATAATCAAAGTCACGATTCGCAACTATCAAATATGTATATATATATGTATATATATCATTCGATGGTTGTGAATCATGACTTTGATTATTATCTTTCTATTATTTTCAAAATTATATAAAGGAAGTTTAAAATTTTGTAAAGAGAATTTATATAAATATTTTGTAATATGTTTATAGGTACTGACATGCAAGGACAGGGGCTTGTAGGCTTCTAGATATTTATAAAATTTTATTAAGTTTCTTCGCATTGAATTTTATTTAAAATTACTCTGTGTGCCTCCTCCCTATTTAGGTCTGTACATTTTATCACTGCTAATTGTGTACTGTTTGTTTATACTTATAATTATTAGCTTTCATGGAAATTTGATCTATAGTTCTATTTTTGTGTATTGTTTTTTATAGGGATTCTGTATATGGATACCCGTTCTATGTACGGATACTCCACTATGGTATGATTCTATTGGTTTTGTTTATGGGTTTTTGTCTACTGTTTTGTGCAGTGATTTTCCCAATAGGTACCTGTATTAGTCTGTAGATTTTTGTATACTGGCTTTTACAGAGATTTGGCCCGTGGATATCAGCATACGTTTAAGTTTTTGTCTACTGGTTTTTAACTGGAATAGACCTACGGCATATCCATTTTTTAATTGAGATTTGGCCTACAGATACGCATAAAATTCTAGTTTCCGGCTATAAGTTTTTACAGGGATTTTGTTTATAGTATCCATATGTTCTACAGGTTTCTGTTTATGGGTGTTTTGAGGCTTTGGCCTACTGGTAACCGTACAGTTGTATGGGTTTTTACTAGGATTTAGCCTACGGGTACCCATACAGTCGTACGGGTCTTTACGAGGATTTAGCCTACGGATACCGGTACAGCTGTACAGATTTTTACGGGATTTGACCTACGGGTACCCGTACAGTTGTACAGGTTTTTTACGGGGATTTGGCCTACGGGTACCCGTACAGTTGTACGGATTTCAGTCTATGGGTTTTTACGAGGATTTGGCCTATGGTTACCTGCAGAACTGTACGAATACCCGTAGGCCAATTCTCCGTAAAAAAAATTATGGGTTTCTACGGGGCATTTTTAGCAGGGATTTTCTTTAACTCATCCACTCAATGTATTTTCATTGCAGATTTTAAATTTGTGAAAAAAAAAGTACAATGTTCTAGATCCGGACTATATGATGAATGACGAATTTAAATATTTTTGTTGCACAAATACTGAGCTAAGCGTTGAAGGGATTGGTGCGTTAAAGTATTACAAAATCTAACCTCTTGCCGCCAAATATGGCCTTAGACGCACAATTCGAGGCCCCAAACACTCCAAAAATTCATGATAGAAAGCCCACTTGTATGCAACAGTCATTTGTCAAAAGTTTTCTGAAATTTCTATAGGGTATTTAACGACATCTCGAAACACAAATTTAGAATTTTTATTCAGTAATTTAATTGTGGTAGTCTTATATGTATATAATAATTAGTTTTTGCTGTTCATCATTATTAGAACAGATACGCAAACAATGCATGTACTACTCAGTGTTAGCTTTCAAAGTAATCTCCAGTTAAATTATCCACATAATGATCTTGATGGACATCGAGGTAGTCTTCGAAGTGTAGAGGGTGATGTGGTCACAACCAATTCATATCAATTGTTGAACCAATTGCACAACCAATTGTTGGCATTCTTGAGGATGTTCTAGTAGAACAACATCTTTTAGATCCTGTTTGCAACTCTATTTCAAAAATAGTGAAAAATTTAAAAAAAAGAAGCATATAATCATTAATAATATCACGCATTATCTAAAATATTATTTTTATTTTAAATTTTCGTTTCATAATTCTCACCCATGTATCATAACTGATGTTACCATTATAATTATAACAACAAGTATGTAATATCATCGCAATAATACATGACAAAAATAAGAAGAGCATCATAGTATTATAAGGTATTTCTCCCGCCTTCTTCGCATGCCTTCGTGGTATAGCGGTCAGCACGCTCGACGCGTAACCGAGAGTTCCGTGGTTCGATTCTCGGCGAAGGCGTTGCTCATTTTTCAGTTCTCCTGCTTCGAAATAACCTAATGTCTTTACACTGGCGCCCGAACTCAAAAAAGGTGGTGGGTGATGATTCTCCATCACCAGGATTTGGCGACTGGATCCCCTAATCCCCAGTAGCCCTTTAAAAGGAGGAGTATATAAGGTATTTCTTCCCTATAAATTATAAAAAGAAATCTCTAAGCAACGGAAATTCAATTTAAAAACATCATTGAAAAGGTATTTTTCAGAGTTTAAAAAAATTTATAGAATTTTCAGTCCTCCTTGCTTTAAACACAGTTAAGGAAAAACTAAATCGCAAAAATGCCAAAATCAAAGGTAAACTTTTTAAGTATTGAAAAAGCAGTTATTTTTGATCGCAGATTAATCGACTTATCAAGGGGATAAACCAATCTACCATCAATTAACAGTAACTAAAATAAGAGAGAGTGTTTCATCTTACTTCCATGTAAGCATCAAATTATTTGCTAGATTCAAATCATAAATCTAATTGATACTCAATCAAAATAAAGATATTAGTTACTAAACCAAAAGAATCTTGTTAAAAAGCAAATAATCTTTAAAATTGAAATTTTTCATTAAGAACACAATTAATCTGAATGAGATGCTTACTTTAGAAGACATATCCCCTGCACTCTCTTTTCATTTCAAATACATAAGGAAAATCAAAAGTAGATTCAAGAACAAATTTAAAAAATCATAAGAAGATTAAAAGAAATAATCCAGAAAATTAAAATTAAAAACTGTAGTAAAAAAGAAATTTAAAAATCCAACTAGTAAGCAAAAATTAATCAACTTGCCTTCGAAATTTTAAAACCAAATGACTGGAATGCAAGTACGTATTAAGAGATGGAAGCAAAAGGTTTGTCGTAATATGCAATTTTCTATTGAAGAAAGTTAAGCCTAAATTGGCGGCAAAACTACAAAATTTCTTGGAGATATAATACACAGAGAGCAGACTGTTATTAAAATAGCGCTAAAGCTGCTATTAGTTTGAATTTATATTCATAATGGAAGTAATTAAAAGTAAATTAATAAGCCAAAGACTTGCGCTAAAGCTGCAAAGTAATAAAGCAGTAATTCACTATAAATTATAAAAAGAAAACTCTCCATATTACATCTCCAAGCAACGGAAATTCAATTTAAAAACATCATTGAAAAGGTGTTTTTCAGAATTAAAAAAAATTATAGAATTTTCAGTCCTCCTTGCTTTAAACGCAGTTAAGGAAAAACTAAATCGCAAAAATGCCAAAATCAAAAGTAAACTTTTTAAGTATTTAAAAACCAGTTATTGTTATTGATAGCAGATTAATCGACTTATCAAGGGGATAAACCAATCTACCATCAGTTAACAGTAACTAAAATAAATAAAATAATAACTAAAATAAGTGTTTCATCTTACTTCCAAGTAAGCATCAAATTATTTGCTAGATTCAAATCATAAATCTAATTGATACTCAATCAAAATAAAGATATTAGTCACTAAACCAAAAGAATCCTGTTAAAAAGCAAATAATCTTTAAAATTAATCTGAACGAGATGCTTACTTTAGAAGACATATCCCCTACACTCTCTTTTCATTCCAAATACAAAAGTAAAATCAAAAGTAGATTCAAGAACAAATTAAAAAAAATCATAAGAAGATCATACCTTCGTGGTGTAGTGGTCAGCACCCTCGACGCGTAACCGAGAAGTCTGTGTTTCGATTCCCGGCGAAGGCGTTGCTCATTTTTCATGTCGTCTGCCTCCAAAAATCCCAATGTCTCTGTAATATATAAAATTTAATTAATAATATAATTAAATTTAATTTAATATTCATTTTAACGAGTTATTTGGATATAGCAAGCCAATTGATTGCTATCCGACTAAGGGTACGTGTGCTTTCGTGGATAAACTGGGTTGTGTTCATGTTATATATGGAGAAAACCAAACATGCAGACAGTCCGTTTGCATGTTTGGTTTTCAAACTTGGGTCGAACTACTAGTGTTAAACAGCCTCAACCACGCCATTACTAATAGTAATATGTTCATTTTATTTCTAATGAAAAACTATAGAAGAAAAAAATCATAATAAAAAAAAGGAAGATGCATTGAAAAACAATTTTTGTCAAATACTGGGGTTGAATACCAAATATTTTGCTGGCCGAACATCAATATTTTGATATATTCAGGGTTTTTTAGGGTATTTTCTGACTATTTCCAAACCCACCAAAGAAGCACAAAAACATACTGATGAGGCAATGCATCATGCCGCCAAAAATATATATGTCACAAAGTGCTTATGTACTTGTTGTTATGAAAATGTGCTGGTGCTAGTAGAGCGTGCAGTCTACCTATCTGTTTCTCGTACAGTGCGCCCTCTACAGGTATTTAAAAATATATAATTTACACACCTTATTATATTAATATTCATACACATCTAAAGCTACATTTATTAAAAAATACATAATTATAAAAATTACAAAACCTTAAACACTAAAAAAGTACAAAACATCAACAATGTTAGGTGGATCACATGCTATACTGGCCCCAAAGTGTTTGTTCTGTTAATATAAACCTACAATGTTGCCCAAATACACTGGTGTGCAATGTAAAAATTTAGCAGATTGGCATGAAATTGCAGAAAAGGAGGTCTGAAGATTAGTACAATGAACACGTAAGTCAGTAGAAACGTCATGCGTATGCAAATACGAATCAGGAACGAAACGTCAGAGGCGACGTGAGCGTACACAAAACTCGTGATGTCGGCGCGCGCAGCTCAACAGTAGAATAAAAGGAAGAACGGAGACGCAATTCAACATATTCGCTGCAAGTGCCAGTGAGTCAGTTCGTAAAATATGGCTAGAAAAAATCACCGGGACGACTTCACACGTGGAAGAATGATCGGAAAGCTGGAGGAGGGGTGCACTGTCACCAGTGTAGCTGCAAAGTTCGGAATCAACAAAAGTGTCGTTTCGCGCGCTTGGAAAGCGTTCCAAACCACAGGTACAGCTGTTAGAAAGGTTGGTGGTGGCTGCCCGAGGACGACATCTCCAGAGAATGACCGATATATCGTCCTGCAGGCGAAAAGAAGCCGACAGCAGTCAGCAAGCGCCATTGCTCAGCAACTCTGTACAGCAACGGGGCGACAAGTGTCGTGGTTTACTGTGGCCAGACGCCTTAAAGGGGGCCTATTCGCCCACCGTCCTGAACGCTGCCTCCCGTTGAAAGTTGGCCACGGACGCCACCGTTTACTGTGGTGCAGAGAGCCCAAAAACTGGACTCATCAATGGAGTCGTGTCCTCTTTACGGATGAGAGTCGGTTCAGTACCACAAGCAATTCTCAACGCGTTTTGATTTGGAGGGAGTTCGGGATCCGGTTTTATCCCAGTAATATCAAGGGAAAACACCGTAACGGTGGTTCTGGAGTTCTTGTCTGGGGAGGCATTATGCTGAACGGGCGACCTGAGCTCCATGTTTTCGACAGAGGGTCTGTAACCTTGGATCGCTATTGTGAGGAGGTACTCTTTCTCCATGGGCGTCTGTTCCGAGGTGCCATTGGCGCAGACTTAATTTTTATGGATGACAATGCACGGCCACATCGGACTCTTGCTGTTGAGGAGCTACTGGAAAGTGAAGATATCACTCGAAGGGATTGGCCAGCATAGTCCCCAGATTTAAATCCCATCGAACATGTGTGGGATGCTTTAGCGAGACGCATTGCAGCACGCTTACATTCTCCAGAGAACACCAAACAACTCAAACAGATGCTGATTGACGAATGGGCACTCCTACCGCAAGAAATGTTGCACCAGCTGGTTCTGAGTATGCGGAGACGGTGCGAAGCAACCATTGAAGTGAGGGGAGGGAATATCCCATATTAAGGAACATGTGCTTGTTGTTCTTCCCCTGGATAGACAATCATGAGTCACGATACTAAGCGTTCAATAAAGCTTGTTTTTGTTTGATTCCATATCGTATGCACTGTATTCCTTTTTCAGCTCCGATGCTTTCGTCATCCTTTACGTACATAATACTCTCCTTCATTTCTGCATTTTATGTCTCTCAGCTGATTTCTCGTGGAGTTATGGCAAAAAAATCTGATGTTGCTTAAGTTTTGCACACCAGTGTATATTTATGTGGCAATTTAGGTGTGCCCATGGCAACCCCAAATGGCTTTCCAGACATTTCACCAGTACAACGGCAGATTATGATTTTCAACATCTGCGCATAACGGTGAACCGCATAGTGCAGTTTTCATCATCTTCGCCGGAGTCCAAGACTTAACCTTTCTGCACGCATACAGAACAATGAGGCTTGCTTCATTATGCGCCTTTTTTACTGTGTGTGTCATTTTAGGATTGCGATGACATGGTAATTCAAAATGTTAAGTTTCTCATACTCTCTGATACTTTCGTAGTAATTCGTAATTCAAATTGCGTTTTTCATGTTTCGAAAGAGCGACTTAGAATATACGTTAGATTTATATATAGCATTATTCTAACATAGGTATTTTGACGCGGAATCAGACTTTTTCTGAAATGACAGGCCAATTATTTCTCAATTTCGATTCTAGTGTCAGATCAAAGCTAAATATTAAATTTTGTAAAATTTGCTGTGAAATTTATTAAGAAATTCAAAAATTTATCTTGGCGCATTTTTTTCAGTTTGCGCCAAGAATAATTTACTTGGCGAACTTCTTAATTTATGGCAATTTATATTCCTTTCCTTTTTTTCATTGTAGATGACCGGGAAAAAAGTCATCTTCCATACTTTCAAATAATTTTAACAAAATGTGTAAACCACATTTGGCGTTATTATGGCTCAAACAAAAGATGCCAAATTTCAAAACGCGCCAATATATAAATTCATGTATATCTTAAAAAATTCTGAATTAAAAACTCTAATTTTTTTGCAGGTGTACCTAGAAATACATCTACTTTAAGATGATGCTAAAAATTTTACAGGTTGTAGTACAAAACGTTTTTCGAAAAATATATAAAACATATTTAAAAATACAAATTTTTAAAATGAGTTATAAAAAATATGCGAATTATATTAGGATTAAGAATAAATTTCGAATTCTGGAAGAAGGAGTCAAGTAAGTTTAATAAAAAATGAGATAATAGTAAATATATATCAAATTATATTAACAAGGAGGAGATAAAATTTTGAGAGCTAAGTTTTTAAAAACTACTCGTGCGATTTTTACAAAACTTAGCAGTTTGGCATAATTTGAGTCGTAGAATCGAAATATGGAAAAAAAATTGGCATGTCATTTCAGAAGAAGTCCGGTTTTGTGTCAAAATAGTTATATTAGAACAATGCTATAAATAAATCTGACACATATCCTAATTCTCGGTTTCGAGACATGAAAAACTCAAGTTGAATTTCTTCAATCGGCTCAGTAGAACGGGAGATATAGGAACCGTCCCATTTTTTTCGCAGTGTACAAGGTAATGCGCGCAGTAGTGTATCATCGACCTAAAGTCGTATTCCAAACAAACATCGTATACGAAACAAACATTTTCGCCTTCAACAAGACGTATTTCAAACCGGACATATATGGAGATACCATTGTATATTATTACAAATTTTGTACATAGATAGATGATTTTAGTGTAGTAATATATGAAATTGTTATATTTTGCTGCGTAAATGTGACGCGAAAACTCTTAAGAGAGAAGGTAAGCCGAAAAGTAAGAATACAGGGGCAATCCACATAACATTGAATAAGTGGGTATCTCGTTAATTTAGGGAGATATCGCCAAACTGACAACGATTTTGCCGCTTATTTTGTCACCAAATTTGGCGAGAAATCTCCAAATATCGCCAAACGTGGCGACCATATGGCGGCATTTTGTTCCGGTGTTGTATATTTTTCTTGAATTCGTACAGAATTAAATTTCTATACTCTGTATTTTTCGTATTTATCTGTCTCGTGATGAATTGTAAACGTACCTGCATTTTACTAGTTTCAGTTTAATTTTGTGACATTATTTGATTTTGTTGAATAATTTCTCTAAATTGTTTAATTTTCTCAGAATTGTAAAATCTCCGTATCTCAGACCTTAAAAGTATAAAAAATCCTCTATAACATTTATGTCACCACTATATCATAATTGTGTATCCAAAGAAAATTTAAAAAAAAAAAAATGAAAAATCTGAAAAGTTTCAGATTTTAAATTACGTCCAAAGGGGCGTTTTTTAAACATTTTGTATGTTACTTTTATTTATTGAATATCATGTTCTTCGCATTTGAACCATAAAATTCAGTTAAAGAACAATATCGCAAAATAATTTTAAACTGAGCATATCTTTAGAATTTCCTACACACAATCTCACGTGCTGCAGATAAAAATGTTTTTTCTATACAACGTTGCCATTGCGCTTTGAAATCCTTGAGTTTGTTAATCAAAAATTCGTTAAAGTTTTACAAAATATGAAATCGTTAATAAAACAAATTCCAAATTTCAAATTTGGGCTTCCAGATGCCTATATTCGCAGCAGGATTACAGCATTCAAAATTCGATGGCTTTAGGTATCGTCGTTTTTTATCACAAAGCGAGAAACATACATACATTTGTGCACATTCTTCATTATTTAATTTCTTTAAATATAATACAGGTCTGCAATATTTTGTGGTAACAGTTTGAAAAGTGATACAGACTTCTAATGTTTCCGACGCAAAATCGCAAAACGAAAACAATAGTCTTTCAGGGACAAAGTCCCTTTGGACTAATAAAAGCCGCTAAGTGAGCAGAAAAAGCTGAACAGGTTTTCAGACGGGACAGCTGCTCATTCTGTGATTACCTGTATCACAGTAATAGATTTTGTAATTGAATAAATACAATTGATCATTATATTAGCTGTAACCGAAATTTGACCCTCATATTGCCTTTCAGTAATTTCAAGAAGCAGAAAGTACTGGAAATATCTCGGCGGTCGGTTGAAAACTATATAAGGCCGAGGAGAGAGCATCTGGTCTCAGTTGTTTAATTATTGTTGTTGCAAGTTGTTAATTCAGCTTGAGATTGGAGCTATTTCCGGATTAGCTTTCTCTTTAGATGCGCTTTGCATTGCGTTGTGTTGATACTATGGACATCTGTACGAGTATTTCTGCGAAAAATTCCAGAACTTTGAAGTGTTTATTTTGACCAAATAAATTTTATTAACCTATCATCTACCTCTGTACATTCAATCTATTACGAGCCCGTACGCAGGCTACAATATGTATATATGCAATAAAATTGCAATGAAAGTTCTCATAACGAATCACCTTTTGTAGGAAAAAAAATATTGAGCTTCTTCTTTCTAAGATCTTTACAGAAAACTAAAGTCATTTGGAACCGTGGGTGGTCGTCTTCGTATTAATTCTGTTTTTCACTCTTTTAACATTTATTGGTTTAAATAATTATCCTCTTTATATATCAAGCAGAAAATTTTACAATGTGATTTCCTAATTCATAATTCATGATATAAGAAACGTGTACTATTTATTACGTCATAAAAAGCTACCTATTCAACCTGGGTGTTCTTTTTTTTTGACAAATACCTGAGCATCACAAAATCACTCCGTAGCAGATGTTATCTTTTCGTTAGTTGTGAGAGGCTTGTAGAATGCTTTAATAGCACAGATAAAGGAAAAGAAATGACGCAATTGGAAAAGGTTGCTTAAGATGGAAATCCAGCCAAAGACGCTCGTTTTTCGTTCAGATTAAAAGGGTATTAAATCAGGGAGCGGCTCAATTTCCAAGAATCTGAATGTCAGAAATTATAAGCTTTAGAGTATCTCTATTAATCACTGAACAATTTACAAACACCTGCTAATTGCCTATAAGTCAAAATAAATACCACAAGCGAAACGATTCTTGGAAGCGAAATGGTGTACTCTAATTCCCTCATATCCGGGGGTATTATACTCCGAGACTTACGTATTCGTGTACTATATACAAACATGGTCAAGGTTAAGTGGTAGATTATTAGCACAAAGGCATTGCCAGTATTGATTAAATAATATTAAAGTATACTATACACCAGTAATCTCAAACTCAGACTGCATTCGGGCCGAGTGCTTGATCTGAAAGCAGCTGATGGGCAAGAAATGTTTTCTTAACAAAATGTAAAAATATTTTTTAAACAAAAAAAAAATAAATAAATGAAACTAAATTTAAAATTTTACTTTATGAATATTTATCAAAATATACATAAATGATAATAAAAAAATTCGTATGAACATTTATTTTCTCTCTGAAGTGTAAAAGTTGGTCCTCTGAAGTCCTGCAGGAAATTTCTGTTGGTTATGTTTTGTTTGTTTGTTTGTTTAGTCGATCTGCCACTTCACGATTATAAATATAATGCTTTCCTTGCTTTTGAATCAATTCACACTTAACACTTCGTTTCCATTCCTTTTTAATGTACGGTAATGCTTTGAAGCATTTCATGAAGCCTTTTAAAACTCTGTACGAAAATAATGTGTCGACCTCAAGCGGAGGATTTTGAAGGTGGAAATCTTAAAAGATGGGGTACAAAAGTTGCACTTTTACCTGCTATCACCTGGGATGCGAAAAGGAACACTTTCTCATTTGCAGTGTTTCTAGATGATTGCTTTTCTTAACCTTACGATTAGCAAATTCTGCTACTCTAAGTCCATTGTGGACAAAAAATACTTTAAAAGCGGTGTCTCACAAGTACAGGAACAGGAGGCGGGAAAAAAGAAAATTTCGATAAGGTTTGGTTGGTATAAGTAGGACGTTCTAGCACTGAAGAATCAGTCTTTGGACAATCTGATTTAATAAGCGGAGAAAAGGAGTTTAATAAACGGCGGTTTTTCAGTTGATTAGTATGTGTTTGTTTTGGCTTCCGGAAATTTGAACTTAATAAACGGCTGAGTTTATTAACAAGTGAGTTTAATAAACGGCAGATACTCTGCATGTTTATGACAAACGGTTTCGAAACAATGGCCGAGTAAGGAATTCTATGGGCCCGGTGTATACCTATTAAAATAAAGCAAATTGCGTATTATTGTGTATTCTGTTTTTCACGCACTCATACAAGTAAGCAGCTTTGATACCTTTAATCTAATCCTCAACGGGTGAAAGAAAAGTATGACTTCTAAGCTATATGTTATGTTATATACATCTTTAAACAACAGTAGAAATAAAAATGTTTCCTATTTTCCAAGAAAGCAGTGAAAAAAAGGAAGTTAATGCAACACAAGTTAAAAAATCTGATGTATACACAACATGACTTCCTTATACGGAATGTTAAATTGTGCGCATTTTCAATTCCATTTAAACTTATTGAACTGAATTAACCTATTAAAATGATAGCGCATAAACCACAATAGAATAAATGCACTCTTTAATATTCACTATATCTGTTTACCATAGCGACACTCTGGCGTTAGGTTCATTTAGCAGCCTTACATCTCATTCATTTTATAACTCAGAATTCACAAAATTTATGTATATCATCTAAAGAATTATCTAATCCTTCCCACATGTTCTATTCAAATACTACGATAAATCAAAAACAATGTATAAGAGAAATTAAACAAACAAACAAACAAAATTTTTTACAGACGATTCAGTATTTCTCATTCAATTAATTCAGATCTCACCTCCCGATAAGGCAAAAATGCATGAAACTCAAAATATCCATATTAAAAATTACGAAGAAAGCCTTAAACACTTATTTCCTCGAATAAATTCCAGAATAGATTAAGCATGATTTAATTCGCAATAATAAGAGAAGGCGTTATCTTTGTTGCTGCGAAGCTTAGTTTCTCTAGATTGACAACAAAGCCATTATTCTGCTAAGTTTCAAATGTAAACAAATACGGCAGCTATGACGAAAAAAATTAGGCTTAGTCGCACTTAAACAACTTCTGAATTATTGATAATTCTGCAATTATAACATGCAGGTTAACTAAAGGCATAAAAACCTTAACCGGAAGATAAGAACAACATAATTCAATCATTTCTAAAGAAAAAATGCACAATTTACAAACATGTAAGAATAAAGAAACTAAGCTCACTGACCCGAGAAACAGAGTGGATATATATATGCATATATTTATATACTTTTGGTACGACCGATTGCAACCAAAATAAGAGGTGCATATCTACATGTTATAGCAGTCTTATATACAAAATGTCGACGTTCTGAGGCTGCTCGTTTTTGAGTTAGGCGAGATACATATATACATACGTACGTACGCACAGACGGCAAGGAAAAACATCCCTTCAGAATCCATTTC
>KK120756.1:182648-197183 GCA_000611955.2 Stegodyphus mimosarum | reverse complement strand
AATTTTTGGGGGAAAAACAGGCTTTTATTCTGTCCTTACGTTCATATATCACGCAAAAACATCGTTAAATTGCATTCGATAGCGGTCAAAATGGATATTTTCGTTGAAATGTGATTGCCGAAATTTTTCGCGATTACAATACTTCCTTTTTACTTTGTACAAGGAAGTAAAAAGGAAAAAAAATAACTAACTGATAAACTCCTTAATTTACAAACGCAAAATATTAATAATATTAAATATTATGGATGCAAAAAATGGCTACAATCTTATCAAACATAAAAAACAGTCTTATCTGAAAATTTATCTAAAATAATTATTGTTTCAAAACTCTATGTAAAATATCAGTTAAGTTTATAACCCGTTATTTTAGGTTGATATCTTTTTCTGTCAATCCTGTTTCCGTTTCCCTGCCAGAATGCAAAATTTTTAGGTCGCGAGATATTCAAATGAGGTAGAAAACAGATAGTATTTAAAGGAAGGTTTTGGAGGGTAAAACCAGAGTTTTCCGTCTCCTAGTTAGTCCTCCGGACCCACCCTGAGCATTGAATTCATTGCATCGCTCGTAGTAGAACCATATATGACGACAGCCGGAACAAAGCGAGCAAATTTGCAAGTTACTCGCGGAACTGGAACATCAGAACTGGAACTGGAAGGGTAAAACCAAAGCGTGTTTGGCCACGCTACTATGTTTGATTCTCTCGAATAGTATTCCGCGGTGTTAAGCCAATCTATTAGTTTCTTTAAGCACGAGTTGGTGCCGACTGTTAAACTTTATTTTAGTTAATAAAAAGATCAGATCCTTACACCCTTTCCTTGTCTCTGTGGTACTTGCAAGACATAGTGGTAATTCGCCTGTCTTTTAAGTTCTGGTAAAATTTTATGCTACCTAAAAAAGTCAGACTCTATAACTATCATAATATTAAAAGCTAATAAACTGTAAACAAACTTGTAAACTTCTTGAGATGCCACTGGCACTGATACGAATGGAACACAAGCGTACCATAAATGGTATCAGTCCAAAACTAGCGGTAGTGTCTAACACGCTAGTATAATTATTTCGCAGCATTGTCTTGTTGTGGTGAACTGAAGTAGCGTAAGAGTGTGTTCTTATTGCTGTGCTTGCATGAATCCAGTAAATTAAGCTCTAGTAAGTTTAGGTGTATAGTGGAAGCTGATTTCTGAAAGTTGTATCATTTCTGCCGCGTTTAATGTAGTAACGTAAACTTTAAATAACAACATACTTCTTATGATGATGGTTCGTTTAAGAAATCATTGCTAAGAAGCCGAAGAAACGTAGACGTAATTTACATAGACGGCTGTAGAAAACCACAGTTTTCACAACAGCGATGGAAAGAAATCAGTTATTTTTCTTGGTTATTACGATTGCTATTCGTCTTCTTAGAAATTGCGATCTCTTTGAACTGTTACATTGTATTTAATAAGTGACAAAACTCCTTTGAGTGTCTGTAAGGATTCTGATTGATGATCGAATAATGCATCTGCTTTCACCGCGACTAAATTATGCGCATTTGTTTAGCTGCGATAAGAGGCTGTAAGTCTTAGATGATTTATACAGAAAGACATAGAAATACTCGTGATGACACATGATATATTACAGTCAAAACATTTCTCTTTTCTTCCATCCGAATGTTATCCATTAAAGCCTATCTATAGAATACTCAATGTATGGAATTTTATAGCTTACAGAAGCATTCTTATTGTAAGAAGAAAACAGGCCTGAAATACAAATAAATTTCGAGCTCTTTATTCTCTCAAATATAAAATAAACTCTGCTTAAGGCACTACGTTGCTTTGTATTGCTTAACAGTTCTTAACATACTATACATATTTCAGTCAGCCGGAGTGTCTCATTTTCGAAAGTGTGTTATGTGTCTCATCTGTATGTCGTTTCCGCGTTTTATAATCCATAATTACAATTTTTTTATTAAATTAGAATAAAACTGAAGTTTCTATTATATAAATGGTAATAAAAACCTTTTGATTTAATGGTAATGAGTTTTTACTTGCCATATCTGATGCGTATAGGATTATCCGTCTGTGAAGGCTGTTAAGTGAACCATATGAATAGCGAGATACTCGTGTGACTCGTAAATGTAAATAGAAAGCGTGGGGAATACATTGTTGTAAATATTTATATATACTTGAGTCCTTTCTAATTGTAGTTTTGTTTTTATATTGTTTGAATTTTTATATTGTTTTAGTTTGTAGAGATTTATATTTATTTTAAATAACCAGTTAAATTTAATTTTAAGTTACTTTTCTATAAGTCTTCATTCCCCCTAATTGTCAGTGCCAGAATATTTAAATTTGATAGGGAACGTAAGAAATGCAAATTCTACCAGTGGAAGAAAAAGATTAAATATGGATGTTCCAGTAGGCAAAGTTAGAGAGAATCTGGGAAATCTCTGTGCGTGTTTATATGCAAGCTTCCGCTTAGCAGTTATTGCTGGGTAGACGTGGCTTAATAGCTATTACCTTGCTACCACTAGATTCATCTACTCGCTGTAGGACAGAGGGTTGTATGAGCCCCGTAGTTTAATTCTACTACTTGTTAATATTTTGAATTCTTGAGTTTTGATTCTACTGTTTCAGTTACCGCCCAAGCAGAAGAATAGTATGTTAGCGTCAAGTTGACGCATTGTACATAATTTAAAGAGTTTGATAAAGGGAAGTTTTAACTCTTCTTCGGTGCAATCACTATTTCTCCGCATTCTACACAATAGATAGACAGTAGAACCTTACATCTGGCGCCCGAACATCTTACGCAGGCGAACTGGGGCGAGTTTAAGTAGTGAAATTGCAGTTTATAAAAAAAGGTTTTATATTCTAGATTCTTAGTTATCCGTAACAGTCCAAAGAACGGAAATACCAAATAGATTGGGTAATTATGAGTGGCCTATGGAGTGACGAAAGAACATGGCAATGTACAGTCCTTTTCGCTATTATGTATCAGGCGAGTCAAACGAATCTCTAATAAAATTATTTATAGCAGTAACTGAAAAAGAGAGTCTGTTAGGTATTTCAAGGGTTTCAGAGGTTATAAAATGGTCCTGATTTCGCTTCTGAGGTCATCTGAAAGCTATAATTGATGCTGAATGTGGTTCCTTTGAATACGTTCCTATAAAGCATTTGACTTTTGCGTTCGTTTCTAGAACATTAAATAAATGTTTAAAATTAGAATTTTTAGAGATTTTTATCTTAATATGCTTTTTACACCAGTTCTGCTGGTGCACCTTTAACCTTTTTTTTTAACCCTAATAAAATAGTGTCCCATTATGTGAATTTTTCCGTCATAATTTTTCGAAAAACGTTCTATGAAAGAATGTTGAGTCCATTAAGACGATTATATTATAAGGAACTTTTCCCTCCTTTCAGCATGCCTTCGTGGTATAACGGTAGCATACTCGGCGCGTATTGGAGAGGTCCAGGTTCGAGTCCTGGCGCGAAGGCATTGCTCAATTTTTTCGTTCCCAGCATATATATGTGGAGTTATAGGATCATAAGCACGAGATAAGTATAAAGTAAATGTATTATAAAATCACTAATATGAATGAAAGATAATAAAAGATAGAATGATAATATAACATGATAAACTGACATAACTAAAGGTAACGATAATCCCACTAGTCCATGAATTGTTCATGTAATATCAACAGTTCGCGGTTTGGCTTATATTGTCGAATCTCTGGAACAAGATTAGGATTCACAAATGCTGCTGGGTTCTATAACATCACTGGGACATCCTCCCTTCTCAAACTTCTGGAAGGCAAGTCAACGTCAGTATCACCTGCTTACAGAGAACACGTCTCCTCTCGTCCACGTCTGGAACTCGTCTACCTGTGGATGTTGTCTCCGCTGCTCTGCGCTGCGCTCGGCTGGCGGCAGACGACGTCACCTCGCTGGCAGTTCTGATTTCCCACATTATATATATATATATATATATATATATATATATATATACACATAAACTAATGACTCTGCAATATGATTAGAGCTATTTCGGATATTCTTTGCTAGTAGTACCGCTAAACTTAGTTCGTCAAAATAACAACTGACTTTATCCAGTTTGACGGTTTTTTCTGTAAGTACAGTAAGCCTAATATTTCTTAAACATTTTAATAGCAATTTTTTTAAGTACATCTTATGATTTATCATTTGTTCAAACCACTCGCGGTAAATTCATGTCTTGTGTGCGAACTTACTGTATCTGAAGCTCAAAATGCATATATTTCTTGCAGCAATTTAGAGATGCATTTTCCGACCATTCATCACGGTGTCGTGTTTTAAATAATGAAGCTTGAATTTCTTTGATAAGGTACATATCACTTTCATGCCACATCTACTTCATCCGCTAGATTTCTCTTCATCTTCAGCATGATTTTAGGGGTCAACTTGAACAAAAAATTCAAACTGTCTAAAGAAACATTATGACTATTCTATGAAAGATATAAAAAAAGGCGTTTTGTCATAGTTTCAGGGAAGTACAGATCATTGGAGACATAGTGTTTGTTCCGATGGATTAACAGAAATTGGAATGATTAAATGATAATATTTTACATTTCAAATGTATTTTTACAAATGCTTTTTTGTTCTCAATTCCAATTTCTGCGAAAGTTCTGAACGTAAACGTATATAGTAATAGCTACTTACTCATTGGTTAATAAAATCTGCGCCTACTGTGCTCAAATTTCAGTAGGCTAAACAAGTGTATTGTTAATCAATAATAAATTCACCATGTATTAGATTTATCTCCAAAACTGAGATGGCAAAAGACTGATTCTTCTGATTATCTTACTTTTAGGTATCAAAGCTGTTTGTAGTTTGTTCATTTAATTTTCTGTGGGCATGGCTTATTTATCCTTCATGTACTTGGTTCTTCAATAAAAAGGGATTGACCTAAATAGTTCTACATCCCTCCGATCCCCGGTCACCAGTCAGACGTTGTTTTGGGGCAGAATTTCCATCTTTCAAAATTAACATAAACAGCCCTCTAGATACATTGTAAATGAGTGTTTCTTCACGAATGCCAACTAATAGGAGGTGGAAGTGCAATTTCTGTATTCCATCTCTAAATGTTTCCATGTTCAAAATCTTCCTTTTGGGATGCGCATATTCTTTTCGCAACGAATTCTAAAATAAGTTCATGAAATGTTTCCTAGCATTATCGTACATAAATAAATCTCTGAATGAAATGGGAGTATTTAATAAACATACTGTAGGCTTTAATAAAACGTAATGAAAGCATTGGTCATGCCTGGAAAACATAAAGTTGCAGATCGAATTAAATGATCATATGCAAACTTTCTGCTGGCTAGAAACTGGACCTTTGAAAGTGAACAAATCACTAGAGAATCATTTTTTTCACATTTGCTGTAGACTTGTGCATTTTTTTAATTGCTTAAGCGAAAAGATTTAAGCTGAAAGAAAAGGACAAATTGTTAAAAGATCTTAATGTCTTTAATAAGTGCAGCCCAACCAAAGGAAAATTGTATTTAAATTGGGACTTTTCCAAGTAACATTGTGCAATGTAGTTAAACAAACAATTATAATTGATGAAGAAATGAAGAATCATAGCTGAGGAAGAATTAATATAAAAAATACAAATGTCTCAAAGAAACGCTGAAGATGGAAAATCGAAAGGCATTAAATACTTTCTTAAAATGGTTTCAAGCAATGAAGCTAAAACATCTACTTGTTTCGAGAGATCTTTTGTTATGAAAGCAGTGAAGTTAAAATGCGAGAAACAGAAAAATATCCTTCTCATCATTGTTCATGATGATAAGGAATGCATAATGAGAATAATGAGACATATCATCATATATTATGCGGCTGGTGAATAGATAAATCATGTTACTGGTAACTGTTAGAAGCAGGAAACCTCGGGGACAGAAAGAAGGCAAAAATTTGCTCCCAACTTACCATAGCAAGATTAACTTGCGGCGGACCGCACAGAGATGAGAAAATTGTGTGTGCGGTCTCCACAAGTCATCACTTCTGAGCTTTTACGATGTGTCACAGGATATAGTCTGAGATGGCAAACGCAATAATTCGTTCCAGTTGACAGTGCAAGGGACATGACTTCACGACCAGCGGCAAGAGCTTTTAGCGTTCTGTGTCTGTCTTCAAAGTCTCTTGATTTTAGGAGGGCTGACAAACCAATGATCTTGTTCTTCCTCTGATATGGTTCCAGATATAACGAATCAGAGGATGTATAATACTACTGAAAAATTAAGGAGGCGTCCCTAAATCAGTTTGAAGTTTTTTTCCATCGGAACCAGACCTTAGAATGCTCATGAACTCTCGACTACAGAGATCCTCCTTATCAGGTTCCTCACATCATGAGGACTATAATTAGCTTCAATAACTGTTCTGCTCTATCTGTGACTTATATATATGTAAAGAGCTTCTCGCAATTGTAATAAATATGTTTTGAGTTCAAAATGCAGTAAGTATTAAGCAACCTCACAAATGTACCATTCATTATGCGGAGTCAAATGCGTTACCTTCTGCCAGTCACCTCACAAACTCATAGATGTGCAGTATTTTTACAGACTTTTTTTAATGGGACAACCAACTGAAAAAATGAAAAAGTAGCTTTACTAGTTAAATAACTGAACAGCACGTATGCCTCTGATCTCTGTCTGAAAAACAGAGTCTTTCCCAGCAAATACGATTCTAACATTCAGCCTTTAGACCACAGCATTAGAAAAGCTTTGAAATGTCATTACAGAGAAAGTGTTCAGAAAACGATAAATGGAGTTCGATCTTCTGAAAATGCAAGCATTTTGATGGAGATAATTAAGACAATATCTCTGATATAAGCTATGCATATCGTAGTTTAATGCAAGAAGCAGGTTAAAACTGTTTTCAGATATGTGGCTTTTATGTCGAAGAAGCCTCAGGGGAACTGAAAGCTATAGTTGACGTTTTAGACATCTGTAAGGGAAGTTATGAAGATTTACTTCTAAGAATATGCGTCAACTGACAACACTATTGAGACAATATGTATAAAACTGATTATGATATTACAAAAAGTATTAAAAGAATTGCAGAAACTGATAGTGAAAGTGATGGCGTGTCAACATCAATTAGATTTAAAAAAGCACCGCGAATTCTAAGAAAACTCCTGAACTGCAAGGCGCTGAGGAAAAAAAAACTATCAGCATTTCTACGAAATTGAGAATAGCATTGAAGAATACAAAACAAAGACAGCTAGAACAGTTGTTTGCAAAATTAAAAAATTCCATAAGTATGAAATTATAAAAACATTTTATAAAAAAATAAAACGTAAATTTCAAAATTGCATAAATAATTTAACTTTAGCATTTATTGTTAATTATTATTTTAGAATCAACTGCTTGAATAATTGTTACTTATTATTTTACTAGATTTTAAATTTGTTATCATAATTTGCAGGACATATATCGCCTTTTATTAAATACAGCCGCTTTATAAACTCAACCGTACTGAAAATCATTTTAATAAGCGGCGGGTACTTTCAGTTTCAATTTCTGGAGATTATAAGTCATGTAGTTAAAAGCAAACACAAAATGGAATTTTACACGATTTCAACCAGTCCTTATCCATGCAACTAACATTTAAAAATACCGAATTTTTGACAAGAAGAAAAATATTTCTGTACAAAAATGCAATCCGAGTACACAATGAAATTTCAAACGACTTGTGATGACAATACCTATTATTGTAAAAACAGAGATAAATTGAATGACAAGCACAATATGACGAAGATGAGCAGGAAATGTTTTTACAGCTTATTAAAACGCAGAAGATGAAATCATTAACATCCTAAACAGTGAAGACGATCAAGAGGGGCGGGAGGGGGTTAAGAAGATAACAAGCTCTACAAAAGAAGGGCAGAATACTTTTAGCTCCATTATAAGATAACGTAAATAATAGATTACAATAACAGAACATAAAGAGCAATTAAGCGCCTAAAACTTTAATAGAGCCACCCAGAAGTTTATTGAGGGATGATAGGCCATAAAATCTGAAGATACATACTATATTCAGGTTTTTTACCACGTATAGCTATTGGTGGTTATAATAAACTGTAGATATATATCATTTAAGATAGAATTCAGTAGACTGAAAAATGTGTTAAGAAATCCATTTTTTTAAACTCTAAGCGCAACAGCAATACAGGTAGTTTTTTATGTGGCACTGCAAGTCCGCATAATGTAGCAACAACTGCGTATTTTTAAAGTTTAATGTAAGAAATATTTTTAAAACGCTAATATGGAACTTCATCGGAGAAAGAAGTCTTTATGGTGATTTAGATTCACTGACAGAGATATCTATAGAAGGTGTTAATTGTCCACATATGAAACAACAGATCCACTGAAAGAGCATGGAATTGAAATATACAGAGGGTATTTATGCATTCTTAGAACGACTTCAGGGTTGTTAATTAATATTTAAAATGTAAAAAATATTTTAAATGATCGATTTGATAGCCCTTTTTTGACTCTTAATCGTGATTTTTATAAAAGAAGAGCTTTTCTTAAAATTTCCAGGGGTATTGCTTTAAATTCCTCTTCCACTACTTCCCAGTGTCCATCAATTCCGATGGGTTTGCGTTTAAAAACAGCTCTTCAAGAGACCAAAGGCACAGCAGTCCATAGGTGAAACATCAAGGGAATTCGCAGGAATACAGTGAAAAGTTATATATGCAGCAACTAAATCACTCTTTATTTTTCAAGGAAAGTAGAAGTACTTTTCGAAGTATGACTTGCTGCTTTGTCTGGGTTTCACTCTTTGAATGTTGTTGGGAAAAAGAAATGGAATTTCTTCTGTAAATACCGAATATCAAACTTTCTTTTGATAGTATGTTGAGTCGATTTTAACATTTTTATCCATTCTTCTTATTTTCAATTTCCTATAGTAAGAGAATCATGCAGTCATCATAAACGCCTTGCCAAAACTTTCTTTTCATTGACGGACAAGGTTTGTACACATTTTCTCTTCGTTTTTGATAATAGTCTTTTTAAAGTCATTTAAGTAAACCCATGCTTCCTCAAGGATCACAATATATTTTCATTTATCTTTTGCTAAATAGTTTTCATGCAGGGTTCTACAAATTGTTCTACGTTGAACCACATGCCTCGGCTGGCGAATATAATTATTTTTAGTCGTAACCTTTGGTTTATAATTTTATTTATTGTTACTAAAGATGTATTTAAAGAATTTACAAATGATTTCTACGTCGGCGAATTTCTCTTACTACCAACTGATTTAGCATTAAAACATTAGAAGCTTTACGCACCTTTTTCGGGTATTCGTTTGGAAGTCGTCTTTCCACTTAGAAGGATAAATGACGGTTTTTCCTTTTCCGCCTAAAAGCGCTGCTTAATTTGAAATTCAAAATTTTAATACCATGCATTTCAAACGTCTATGAATTATGGAATAACATTCTAGTCACATAGGAATACCTGTCTTTGAAAGGTGCAAACATGTCCTTCAATCTACAGCTTGTTTACATGAAACGTATGAAAGAAGAATAAATTTAAAAGCAGCAGATGATATTTCACATTTCAAATCATTAGCTGTTGCCAGAAATTTTTATTATAAAACGTTTGCTTTTCTTAATTTTTTATGGAAATCGTTCTAAAAATGTGTAAACACCCTCTATAGAGGTCTTCGAAAATTAATCGATCTGCAAGTCTTGCACTGTAAGCACAGTTTATTTCCTTACATATTAATTATCTACCCAGGAACACAGAAACAATATGAAATTTATTGCCTACAAATCCGACATGTATGTGCAGTAAATTGCGACAATTGTTTTGTAATCAAAAATTCGATTACAATTTTTAGAACTTTATTTACAAAGAATTCATATATACGAATTCAGTTCCCCTAGCGTTACAAAGTTTATCGCAAGTAAGTTTGGAGCTCTACTGCGAGGATTTTCTTGGTGATATTCTTTCCTTCTCCAGATTTCCATAATTTTGTTGCAACTCTTTATCAACTATGTTACAATCATTATCTTTGTGACAATTTATATTGAAAACTGAGTTATGTTTCAACTCGTACTCCCAAAATTGCCATAAAACAGGACGCTCCTTGTACCGGATCATGGACAGCAGAGGGATTTTGATTTATGCCGCCACTCCCCGCTCAGCTCCATAATAGTGCTCAGAAGGCATCCAAAAGCTATAATTAAATCCAGACTTCGTCATTAAAAGACGATTTTTTTGCTGACTTGTTTGCTCTGGGCTGTCCTTTTCTCATCTTTCAAACTCAGGCTTCGACGGGCAGGGAGCCTAAATAATAGAGGGTAGGTTTTGTGGTTGAACTCCTAACCTGGTGTTAAGAACGGCTTAATATGCTAAGCTGCAGATAAGTTACTTGCAGCAATTAAACGCGACAGGTTTGTTTTGGTGGAAAAGATATAAAATCACAGTTATTTTTTAATGGATGCTCTCTGATGTGGCTTCAAACTTTGGCACCTAATGTATTAGATACTTTCATCGTTACTGCAGGGAAAAAATTGGACTTGATTTTGCAGGTAAAGGAAAAGTATTTTCATGAAACTGATTTCTTTTGAAAATGTATGCCTTGCTTTGTGTAATAGTAAAGTATCTACATACTATTTCATGTGGCGCAGGATATTTCGAAGTGTTTTCCGTTGATTGCAAGGACCATCGTAACATTTGATAAATTATCTAAAGTTACTGCAGAAGCTATGTATTCAACATTAAAGGTCTTCATGTGTTGAACATAGGATAAAAAATCTTCAAATGTGAAGAACTGAGATATACTATGATGGATCAAATTTTAACTTCAGTCACATTCTGTTTTTATAAGGATCGGGCATATTTTTCTAAGAAATTGAAGAATTGTAATTACCTAAAATCCGTAAGAACTATTAATTTAAATTTTTGAAGTTATCCAAAACTCAAAGGATTTTGTAAATCATGTACGACAAATTTCTTTCTATGTTACATCCATCTACCAGAGACTTTAAAAAAGCCTTTTATTTCATTCAGTCAGACTCCTGATAAAAAGAAGATATACCTTTAGGATAAAGCAGAGAACAGTATGTGACTCTGCCGGAAAGCCATGGGCCACACTGCTTGAGGAAGCACAATTGATCCCAGATTTTCCTAGAAGTGCTGCTGTGGCACCTTTTCGTCTTACTACAGGCCATGACTATTGCCCGCATACTTGTATTGGCTTAGGCTTTGTGACTCCACTTATCTTACGTCCTCTGTGCGGACAACATCAAATTTTTGATGCTACTCATCTTGAGTCGTGCTCTGCACTTGTGTTTTTAAACTGCAAAGTTCAGAAATATTGGAAGGCTAGAGATCTAATAGCCAATCTTCTGGGCATTTGTAATATATAAAATAAGTAAATAAACATTCATCTGCCATCAATGCAGGTATCTTAATGTGCTGCAAACATTGTTGTTAGATCTTAACATGTAGAATAGCTCTCATCGCTGTAAGCTATCAACTTTGGGAATCCAAACCTTATTCTTCAAATCCCTTTTAATTTTTCCAATGATTTAGAATAAAATGTACTATTAACAAGTAATTCAGAAGCACCAAACTATGCGATTATTATATTAATTATTCAATGTATATGAAGCAATAAATTGAATAAAAATATCGATATGTACTTCAATTATGATTACAAAGTTTTTCACTGAAAAATTATTATTCTGCATTATTATTCTTTATTATTTATTCTGCATTATCTGTAGAAACAGCAGATAAATAAAAAAGAAGTGTAAAATGAGGAGAGATGCATTTTAACCGATATTCACCGTGGGAGGTCCGCCGTCATCATCCACTGCAAATTTTGCCAAGGCTTAATTTATTTTTCATAGTTCCGGCTTCTGAAATGTCTCATAATTTATATAACAGCATCTTAACTATAAATATGACGGATCATCACTCGTCATCACCTGAATTTTATTGACTGGATTTTCTACTTCTCGCCAGTCCCCTTAATTTCGCAATGAGAAGTTTCTACCAGTATACCCAATAAGCTAATAGATGGATGAACACATTCTTTATTAACTCAGAGCTTATAATTTCGATAAATGTGTGGTACATGCAGAATCTGCACAAAAAAAGGACAGTTGTTTATCTCTCGCTCTATTGGGCCAATTGACGAAACTGAACTTGCGTTTTTCATCTCTTGGAAGCTCGACTTAGGTTATACATTAGATTTACACACAGCATTGTTCTAACATAGGCACTTTGAAAAAATATCGGAATTTTTCTGAAATGATATATTGATTAAATTCCATATTTTGATTCGACGTCTAAAATAATACCTTTATATTAAACTTTGTAAAATTTGGTGGGAAACTTCCCGAGAAATTTAAAAATTTATCTTAGTGCACTTTTTTGAGTTTGCGCCAAGAATAATACACTCGCCGAAATTCTTAATTTATGGTAACCTACTTTCCTTTTTCATTCATTGCGCACGGTTGGGAAAAAAAGGTGCGTCGTTTATTCTTTCAAATATTTTTTAACAAAGTACGTAAACCGCATTTGGCTTTATTATGGCTTATAGCAAATGTGCCATATTTCAAAATTCGTTAATATATAAATTCACGTATATCTTTAAAACTTTTGAATAAAAAATACTCTAATTTTATGCAGGTATGCCTAGAAATACATCTACTTTATGGTTATTTGAAAAATTTCGTATGTTATGCTTCAAACGTTTTGAAAAAAGTTTATGAAAATTATTAATATATGCAAATATATAAATTTAAGAAATCAATCAGAAAGTATCTGAGAATTTTATTTGGAGTGACCTGACATTTCTAAATGTGAAAGAAGGAATTAAGTAAGTTTAATAAAAAAAGAGAAATGATAATAAAAATACATCATATTCAACTAACATCGAGGAGCTAAAATTTTGAAAGCTAATTTTTTTTTTAATTACAGTCGTGAGATTTGTACGAAACTTGGCACTTTGACTTAATCTGAATCAAAATATGGAAAAGCTCGGTGTGTCGTTTCATAAATGTTCGATTTTGTGTCAAAATACCTGTGTTTGAACAATGCTATCTATAAATCTCACATATATCTTAAGTTACGCTTTCAAGACATAATAAACAGCCCAGTATAACGGGAGATATAGAACTGTCTCATTTTTTACTTTGAGCAGAGGGTATATGTATTAGCATAGGGACACGTGCTCTGTACTGTTGATCGTCAGGTATATTTCTCAGATGTTACATACCTTTAAAAGCTGTATAAAGTCTAACAGCTAAACAAAATTCTGTAAAAATGGTACGTTAGTAACCTCGGTAGGAGATTTTGCATACATGCGCTGTGGGAACATGTATTTGTACATAAATGATGATGTACTTAATTGTTAACACCAATCATAACTTATAGTGCTTAATAATTCTTAAAGTAGATCTTAAATGCACATAAACTAGCTATGTTAACATGCCAGATATGATTCCTAAAGACATCAAACCAAACTGGTGGCTTGCGAATTGAATTGTAGATATTTATGAGAATAAAAGTACTGTTAGGATTAAACACTGATGTTACGAATCGACTGGTTTACGTACTTTTATTTGCCACAGAATCGCTTCATTTCCATTGGAAACACACGCATGGAAGGAATATAATACTATATGGCCATTTCAGGGGCCTAGGCTATATGCGTATCCTCTTCATGCGAATGTTTTCATTGTTAGAATATTATTCTTCCCTCCTATCATGACCATCAACAATACCCAGAACACAAACGTTCGAAGCTGAGAATGGTCCGACACGCTTAGGATGAAACTTTTCGAATAAGATCAAACATTGTTTTACGTTATGTAAGAATACTAAACGAAATTCGAATATGGTTCTACTTCCGAAAGCACAAGGAAGAAATGGGAAGAATCTTTGCAGCGCAGAAGCTTTGTAGAAATATATTCCGAAAATACCAGCCACCAATTAGAAATTTTTCTATGAAAAAAGCTTCTATTAATTTGTAATAAAATATTTTAATTATTAAAAATACTTGTCTACTAGAAAATCAAAGCTGGGTAAGGACCTTTGAGGACACTACATATTTTAAAAGGATTCAGTGAACAGTGTTAATAAAATTTTGAAACACTATCTCTATAAAGTTCCTATTCCACTACTATGAATTTGGATAAATGAAATTGTAACATCCTGGTTAATTTGGAAGTCCTTGAGAGCTAGAATATTGAAGAACTGTGTAGGGATTTATCGCAGAGTTCTATAAGGAAATGGTAAGTCCAAGGAAGGGTTAATTAACTCTTTATGGCAACTCAAAATAGATGAAGAGATGGCCCCTTCTCGAGCTTACAATAAGCCTCCACTTGGACTTTTAACTGAAGATCAAAAACTAGAAACTTATCTAATACTAACTAAAATAAAAGCAGATGAAGTTACACATAATTAACGAACAGAGTTGACTCTTATTTAAAATCACCGGCGGATATTAGCAGGCGCGTAACAATATGGTCGAATAGCAGTAAGATTAGACTATCAGCAGCAA
>KK120756.1:134379-180972 GCA_000611955.2 Stegodyphus mimosarum | reverse complement strand
CTACCACCAAACCACACAAGATAAATGTAGGCTAGCCGTATATTTACAATTCCTCCATGCCGCAAAGATACCATGCATTTACAGATATCCATGCCTTCTCAGGAATTTGAAGCCAGGCCCTTCGGTACGGTAGTCAGAATCACTTTAGGTGGTGAAACGTCACCTAATTTGTCAATTTGTTGCAGCGATGAATTCCATATTTTGCACTTGTAAAGATTTTGTAGAGACATTAGGATATTTTGGAATCAGGTGAGATGAAAAATGAGCAACGCCTTCACCAGGAATCGAATCACGGACCTCTCGGTTATGCGTCGAGCATGCAGACCACTACCCCACGAAGGCGTGAGAAGAAGGCGGGAGAAATACCTTGCAATTTAATATATTAAAATAGGATTTTGAAATTAGATGTGATATATCTAAGATTTCCTTTAGTTTTGTCTGCAGAGAAATGGTTTAATATACCCAAAAAGTGTTCTAAAAGCTTGCAAAATGCTTTAAAAGAGGAAAATGCTCAAAAGGGCAAAAAATAAGTTCGCCATAAAAATCCAGGAATTGTATTTGAGCAATGAGATTCACAGTGCCATGTAGTCTATTGCAGCTTTTGCTGTTTCTGGTACAGGAGGGATATAATCTCATGCTTAGAAAGAATTCATACTACTTCCAAGTGCTCATAGAAAGAGCACTTCCAGTTGATCATATTGGTGTGGAGGACTACGTTATTCAATATTTGATGGCCTTTAGATACATTGTTTTTTCACAATGAGAGAAAATACATACATTCATGCAGATTCTTCATAATTTGATTTCTTTAAATGTAATACAGGGGAACAATATTTGGTGGCAATAGTTTTAAAAGTGATACAACGCTTTTAGTGATTCAACGTAAAATCCTGTTTCGAGATTAATAGCCCTCCTGGATTAATTCCCCTTTGGGCTCATTAGAAACAAATTTGATTTCTTTGTTTCAGTATTTAGTGCATAAATTATTCACTATTTATCAATAGACATAATATTGGTTATGTGCTTCCTCATGCACATAACATTTAAGAACTAAAAAGCTGCATTCACTTTAAAAAGAAAAAAATGTGTTTAAGAAACAATCAAGCGATGAAAATTAAGTAATGAAGACGTTCTACGAATTCATTTATATACTACTTGGACCATCCTTTAAACAAAATTTTGTGAAGATAATAATACCCAGAAGAATAACCATTTTAAAATGAATCAATTTAATTATCTCTATTACACCTTTTTTTGAATGCACATTACACGATGGAACATCATATTAGCGTATCAATGTAATTACGGCAGAAGGCTGAAAAAAAGAAGAAAGAAAGAGACAATATTTAAACACACATAAAACCGCAGCTATTACTTACTGATTCAACTAACTGAGCATCTCGACCTTGATCAGGCAAAATGTGTGATCTACATTCAAAACAGCTTTTTATACGCGTAAGAATTCGAAATGTTAACAACATCAATTTATGTTGCTTGCTCGAGCCAGATATCAAATGCCCGACATGCGTGAGAAGAAAACTTATTGAAAATCTTGATCTTCATTTCTCAAAAAACTTATGAGTATATTTTTCCATTATGTACAGATATATAGCAGTAAAATCTCCGAGTGTATGTATCTCCGAGTGTGTTGTATTTCAATGAAATGATTCCGATGCAGATGGTATAAGCACGATAGGATTGTAAAGAATGCTCTAGCTTTTATTCTTAAGCACCTTGCGGAAGGATTTATTTGTAAGAGATAATACCAATGCAGGCAGAGGCTGCAGTGACTGGACTGCAAGTAGAGCATATCTGTCTCATTGCTTAATTGTTATAGGAGTATCTTTCTTGTTTATAGAGGTAGACACGAATTCCAAAGCACAGTTATCTAACTAAAAAAAGTATATGCAGGTAAGAATCTTAACTGTCTCTTTACTTTTGGATTTCAGTCTTCAAGCATTATGTATATTGTGATCCTCTTGTTTAGAAAGTACAATTATGTGCTATATAGAAAATAGATATATATATATATATGTCCATTTGTATATATATATAAAGAATTGTTGTTCTCACGAAATAGGTCTGAGTTGTCTTTATAATTTATTAGCCTTTTCGTCTCTTTACTTTTGGATTTCAGTCTTCAAGCATTATGTATATTGTGATCCTCTTGTTTAGAAAGTACAATTATGTGCTATATAGAAAATAGATGCTATATATAAATACTATATCGAAAAATTAATTGAATTATACAAAAGAAGTCAGTGCTATATCAAAAGCAACTTTTTCCCCACAACTTAGAAGTGTATAAAGTATTTTCTCCCTCCTTTCAGCATTCCTTCGTAGTGTAATGGCCAGCACACTCGGCGCGTGTGTGTTAGCCATTACACTACGAAGGTATGCTGAAAGGAGGTCCGGGGCTCGAGTCCCGGCAAGGGCACTGCTCATTTTTCATGTCTCCTGCTTCAAAATAACCTAATGACTCTACAGTGGTGCCGGAACAAAAAGGTGGTGGATGATGATGGATGATGGATGATGATTCTTCACCACCAGGATTTGCCGATTGGGTCCCCTAATTCCGAGACGCCCTTTAAAACGGGGAGTATAAGGTATTTTCTCCGTGCTTTCAGCACGTCTTCGTAGCGTAATGGCCAGCACACTCGGCGCGCATTCGAGAGGTCCGAGGTTCTAGTCCCAGGTTTGAGTAAGAATCCCATTACTCATTTTTCATGTCTTCTGCTTCAAAATAATCTAATGACTTTACAGGTGAATAGACCTGCTGTCGGTCTTTTGTAAGGCAAAAAGTAAAATGTTCGCAGACTTTGTTTACTCCTCGAGTGTCAGTGACGTAATGGATGTATATGCCAAATTTCAAGAAGATCGGGTAATATTTAAAGGTTGCGAAATTGTTGATCAGTTTTGTAAAAGTAGGCAAAAAATGCGATTTTTCAATGTTAATTACTTTAATTGGGAAAACGAGAAATCACAAATTTAAAATGAAATTAAATCTAGACACAAAGATAAATAAGTAGTATGATAGTTAAAATATGTGTTATGTTAATCAACCTTGAGCATGCGATCCCGTCTTTTGTTCGCTTGGAGAATACTTCTCTGTGATTTTCGACTACCCTCAATAAGAACTGTTTTTTTTTATTCGTCCTTGACCGATTTGTTAAACTTTTTTATCAGAGCAGTTTCGCTTTCTGCGTATCAATGACCATCTTAAGAGCGTTCACATGCCTTCTTAGAGAATCACTGCTGTATTTTGTCACGTCGTGGATCCCAAACAATTCAAAGAATGTCTTTAGCAACGGAATGGATCGGGTCTTTTCCTTCAAGAACTCGAGTTTTACCCTCTAATTGTTTCATTTCGTTTATTTTGCAAGTTTTCTTGCTAAATTTGTAGTCATATTTGCCTTATCAGCTTAAATAATACGTTCGTCTAAAAAGCTATTTGTTTCTGACAGCTACTAAAGGGGTCTCTTAGAAACTGTGAGAGTACATTTTTTGACGTCTGCATCTGGGTAAGCGCTCAGAAGTTGTAGCATATCCAAATTATTCTTTGGAACTCATCGACTTAAAACTGCCACGTGCCAAAAGCAAACATATTATGCGGCTTACAAAATGTGCAGCCTGTTTCATTCCTTTCAGTTATAGTTGAAGAAGATCGAACTGTTTAGTGATGAGGATCATTTTAAGTGCATATATTGCCTTTGCTATCCACCTTGCTTGATGCAGAGTCCATGAGATATTGAAACTGAAGTCGTTTTGAGACTCCTAAGTACAAGAGTGAGAGTTGTAATAACTTTTTCTAACAGTCTTCTCTTGGATGACTTCCGTCTTGCAAGATGCTGTGGATGTAGTTATCCATTTCCATTTGTTGTTATTCTAGAAAGTATTGAACGAGACTTTCTTCATCCAGCATTGTCGTACATGACTTGCTGGATGAAGTCCACAGACTTTGGAACTTATTTTCGAGGTGGAAACCTTGGCTACTCCATTCATTGACGATCTCATACGATATTCTCTTTGAGACCTAAGAAATTCTTTATCATCTTGTGATACGCTGGTCATGTCCATCATATTTTGCGGAAAATGCCAAATAACTCGATAAAATCCCCTTTCCAAATATACCGTTTCGCATTCGCTTTGTCCGTTTTCCTCGATTTCGCTTTAAGCAAACCAGACTTTGGTATTCTTTGTACAGCACAAATATTCTCCTCCGTCTTAACAGGGATATTTGCTTTACCTCACACTCCTTTATTACTGGTAGATTTAGCAGCATCCGAAAGTATTTCTTTCATTTCGTTGTGGTGGTAAATAAAAGCTAAAAGAACTTTTTCCTTTGAATGGAGCCGACTTCCTAATAACTCACAAACAGGCACTTTTTGGAGAAGCGATATTCCGTTTGGGTTCCTCTGATGACCTTCAAAAGATTTAAAAAATACATGAGAAGCCCATTAGTACAAAGCACTGCAATATTAGAAATTTCACTAGTTTGAGGCAAAAGTCCTCAATGTGTGCAACCCCTAATATTAAGCAATCTTCTTGAAATTTGGCGTATATATCTTTTGCATCACTGAGACTCGAGGCGTAACCAAAGTTATATGAAAATCCCATCTTTGTAAAAATTAAACACCCTAAAATTAATATTACGAATTTTTACTGTAAAGTAGTAGGGGATATTTTCTTTATCTATTGCGCTGAACTAGCAAAGTAATTGCTTCATTTGTTTTCCACACTTCCAAAGCTGTTACAATGAATAGACAAAACATAACCTCCACAAGATTTTAAGGCCTGAAAGTACCTTTCCTCAGGTGTTCTTGTGAACTGGAAAATGTGGGATTCAATATCACCTTTTCAATTTTCAAGATGTTTTCCTTATTAATAGAATTATCATATATAGCAACGGCAGAAGAAACTTTTCCCACAAACGATCTTCTCCTTTTCCTTCCGTGCGATGTTTCCTAGCCGAAATATTCTCGCTGAAACCAATGTCCCAGGTACTGGAAATGTAACAGGAAACTTCAGCAGCTTAACAAACATAATGGCTCTTCTTGGTGGCGCTGAAATGTTATAGCGATAATTCATCGCTAACTTTTGATTTTGTGAAACTGAAGTCGTTGACTTATGGAAAGTGCACTTGCGTTTGCATTTTCTTCTTTTAGAGATTATCACAACATTTCATGATACATATGTTATGTGGCTCATAATTAACATTATGATTTGAATGGCAAATAACGATTTTCTTATACTGTATTTTTCTTTTTCTTTTTAAAACTGCATAGCTAATACAAAACTGGAATTCGAAATTTCTGTGATGAAAAATTTTACCACCAAGCGAAGGACAAAATTTGTTCAAATTTGCTTTTAAAATCAACGGTCTACTGTTTGGACGTAATAAGAATACCTCAATTTCTTAAATATTCGGAACGCTGCAAGTGCTCCAATGTTTATTTCACCGAATAATTCAGCACTTTTGTCACTGATTGATTTAACACTCGATGTCTCACTTGAGAGAAATTTTCGGGAATCGCATAAAATCCCGATTTTTGAGTTTTAAGTTTTAAAGTGATTAATTTAAGTCATCGTAAACGCCAGATTTAATAGCCGCATTTTTTTCTCTTTTTAATTATTTAAAAGGAAAATTACATGCAAATAAACAACAAACCAATATTCTATGGGTTATTCGAGTTAGGATCCAAAATTCTGATAAGAGTTATAAGATATTTCTCCCGCTTTCTTAACATGCCTTCGTGGTGTAGTGGTCAGTACACTCGGGCGTATTCGAGAGGTCCGTGGCTCTAGTCCCGGCGAGGGACAAATTGCTCATTTTCCATCTTTTCTAATTTCAAAAAATACCAACTGGCCCTACAGAGTTATGGGGATTCTTTGGATAAAGCACGTCCATTCCAGGCCAACAAAGGTCGCCATTTTCCAGATATTATTGTCAAGACTTTTGTATATGTATAAATAATTTTGCTGATATTATCCCTGAGATTTTTGTATTTTTTGCATTATGTAATATGGAATGCTTGAAAGAAACAAAGTTCTGTCGGAAAAATAACATTACAGGACAAGTCTAATAAACTTTGACTAAATGGCCATGGATTTGGCAACTAATTTTTGTCTCTAAATTTGGAGAGAAATCGCGAAAAGATGCCAAACTTGACTGCCATTTTGGAGACAGTATGGTGCGGTTCCTATATAAATGTAATTGATGCCTATATGTAACTATAATTGTATCCTCCCCTTAGGTATAACTTTACCGTATATGCCTTCCAGTAATTTCGAGAAGTGAAAGGTAGAGATTTCTCGGCAGCCGGGTGAAAACTATATAAGACCGAAGAGAGAGTCTGCTCACAGTTTTCAGTTCACAGTCGACTTCGGAGTACCGAGATATCCTCGTGAGAACTTCGCTCTTTAGACGCGCTTTGCATTGCGTTGTGTTTAATGCTCTTAGTAGTTTGAAGTGTAACTACTGATTGCGCCCTGTGATAATCAGAAGAGCTGTACGCGTAGTTTTGTGGAAAGTTACAGAACTGTAATTTGTTTCTTTTGGTAAAATAAATTTTATCAAGCTGTCATGGCTTCTGTGTGCATTCAATCTGTTACGAACCCGCACGTATGTAACACTATTGTTAAAACACAATGTAAACACATTCCCATAAGTTTTACTTAAAATTACGCTGAAAAAATCAATAAATGATGAAAGGCAAGTCATTACTTTTTATTCAAAATAGAATGTTAATTATATAGTGTCATTTCATTCATGTATTCAAGAACTAAAAGTTAGAGTCACTTCGAAAAGAACAAATATGTTTCAGAAATACCAAGTAATAAATTTTTTCAACAAGTTCATTTATGTACTGTTTAGGCTGTTCTAAAAACGAAACTTTGCCAAAACAATAAATAATCAGAAGAAGTATAATTTTTAACTGAATCGTCTTAATTATCTCTATTACATCTCTTTTGAATCTCTCTTTACATCTCGTTTGGATACATATTACATGACGGAACACCAAATTAGCGTATCGTTACACTTACGGTTGAAAGTTGCCAAACAAGATGAAAATTTAAGATACTGGGTAAATGCAGTTGTTGCTGATATTTAGCCAGCAGAAAATCTCGACCCTAATCAGGAAAAATGTGCGATCTACATTCAAAACAACTTTTTATTCGTACAAGAAATTCGGAATGTTAGCATCAATTTATGTGGTTCGTTCGAGCCGGTTATCAAATGTCCGATATGCGTGAGCAGAAAACTTTTTTAAAATCTTGATGTTCATTTTTCATAAAACATACTATCATGTCTTCGCATTATTTACAGGGATAAAGGACTGAATTCTGGAGTGTGTTTTTATTCCAATGAAATAATTCCAATGCAGATGGTATATGCAGGATAGGATTGCAAAGACCGCATTTGCTTTTACCTTTTAAGAACCTTGGCAAGGAGTTTTTTCTAAGAGAGAATACCAATGCAGGTAGAGGTTGCAGTGACCGAATTTTAAGGAGACCATATCTGTCTCACTGTATAATTGCAATGCATTTGCTTTTTAATAGAGGAAGAGACACGAATTCCAAATTCCAAAATGCAGTTTTCCTTCTAAAACGAAAATCACGTATGCAGGTAGGATCTTACAACAGTACTTAAAATGCCATAAAAATGTTGAATTATTATTTTCTTGAAATATTTCTGAGCTGTGTCTCAGTTTAGTAGTATTTTTGTCTCTTTGATTTTTAGATTTGAATCTTCAGACATTAAGGATAATATGATCCTCTTATTTAAAAAATAAAATTAATGCATTGTTAGATCCTTATATCGAAAAATTAGTCGGTCTGAGCTAAAATATTCGTTTATGCATATATAGTTGTCTGCGCCTATGGCCGACGTAAAAATGGAGATTAAAGAAAAACAGCTTTCATTATTTAAACATGACTCGTCTAAAATATTTTCCAGTGCTCGCGAATACTTAGCTGACGAGACATTTGTCTGACAAGGCATTTAGCCGACCAGATAAATTTAGTGGATAAGATATTCAGCCGATACGGATGATATTTAGCTATTAGACATCTAGCCGACAGCACGTTTAGCTGACAGCGGGGACATTTAGACAAAAACATTCGAATAAAATTTGTCTGTATTTATCAGACAAATGGCCGGTTCCAGGATACCCAACGAGTTATGGACAAATAACATTTTTTTGTCTTTATTTAATGCTACAGGGGGTATAGATTTTTTAATTAGAAAGAATGTTGTGATAAACTTGAAATTAGATTCAAGAGCAATCAGGATCTACCACTATTTCAGGAGGGAGAAAGAGAATTTTAGAAGTCGGGCGACAGAAACGATTTTATGTGAAAACAATGAGCAGAGCAAAGGGAAAACAAAATGCAACGTGATCTATTGAAGAAAATAGTAATGAAACGAAGAAAAGTTTACAACTTTGAAAGCGTTGGGAAGAGCTAGATTAGAAAAGTAATGCCATTAACTAAAGAAGAAACATTTTTGGGTACTGTGAGGGTTAAATAAAATCTAAGTTTACTAATAAAAGAGCTAGAATAGAAAAGCTAGAATTGCCATTAACTGAAGAAGAAACATTTTTGGTAATGCGAGGGTTGAAAAAAATCTAGCCTATTAATTAAAGAGCTGGTTTAGAAAATTAAATCCATTAACTAAAGAAGAAACATTTTTGGTAATGTGAGAGTTAAAAAAATCGATTTTACTAATTAAAGAAACTTTACGGAAAATTTTTGCAGTCAAAATTATGATTAAGTGTCCAGTTGGGATGAGCTATTAAAAATATGTTTATTTCTCCTTTTCGAACATTCGATTTATATTCACTAACGAGAAATTTAACGCTCGTTCGTTGTAAGGTCTTTATTTTATTCTAACCATTTATTTATTGGATGCAAAACTAAACGTGATTCAGAAGCCGTATTTAAGCTGCGTTTCAAGAGTTTAAGAAGAGTAGTAGCGGACTTAGTTCCGAGTTTATGCTGCGTGTTTGAATTTGGCTCTGTAGTCGGTAAACACCCGTCAGATTTATACTGATATTTCTAGGCTCGGCTTTGCTGTGTGGCCGAGTTAGCGTTAATTAAGCTAAGGAGCCAGTCATTAGATATCTTAATTTATTAGTGATTTGTTACATTCTGATTTTCTGTTAAATTTACGTTAGCCACAAATGGTGGTGATATGTGAACACGAAGTGCGTGCATCTGTTTTAATTTAGTTTAAATAAAAAGGTTAAAACCTTTCTTCTGCATTATTTATTCTTCAAGACATAGGAAGAATTCGCTACTTCGTTTTCTACATAGAATCCAAGTTGTAAGCTACCTAAAAGCACAAGGAGACTCTATATCATGATAGCCAATATACGAGCATGTCAAATCATATTGACATGACGTGCTAAAATTCCTGAAGAATTAGAGTCAGAGATAAGATCTTTACCAATTCAACAACGATTTTTACTGATAGATGATTAAAGGACTTGAACGCGGAATCGGAGTAATTTGATAATGGATACAAAAATGAAATAGTTGGGGGATAAATATGAACATATTTTACTAAAACATTGTCGCATGCATTTGACTAAATATACTCTTTGTCGGCTAAATGTGCTGTCTGTCAAACGTGTTATCGGGAAAGATGCTATTGGCTAAATGCCTTGTAGGCTAAGTGTCCTATCCGCTTAATGGTTGTGTCAGGTGAATGTCTCGTCGGCTAAATGGTTGTGTCGGCTAAATATCCGTGTCGGCTAGCAATTGTCGGTTAAGTATCTTGTCGACTAATTTTCGTGGCTCAAATACAATTTTGTCAAAATGGTGAAATTGTTGTAACTGATAAATTACAGTATATAATTGTGCTTATGCAAATTTTTGTGTCAACTAAATATCCTTGTCGTCTAGCAACTGTCGGTTAAGTATCTTGTCGGCTAATTGTCATGACTCTGCCACAATTTCACCAGAATGCCAAAAATGTTGTAAACTGACAAATTATAGTACGTTATTGTGCTTATGCAAATTTTAAATGAATATTAATTAATGGATATTACCCACCCCCATAATAATAAAAATAGTGGTAGACGTGATAGCAATGATGATAGATGAAATAATAGTAGACATGAAAGAAATTTAAGCTGAAATAAAGGTTAAGTACTTTGGGGGAGAAATGTGCGAGCTGTTTTCGTAAGTGTACTTATAAGTGTCCATGGAAAATTTCTCCTGTTCACCAGTGGTATTTCGCTGAACAACCAGGCCTGTCACTTCTGAGTAAAAGATCTAGGCCTATCCAAACGGCCATGGCCAGATTCAGAAGTGGGCATCTTCGATGCATGAAATTCAGAGAAGGAGAAAAGACCTTCCCCTTGTGTGCCTGTTCCCTCCCTGCCTCTCCCGCTCACCTACTGGATTGTATAGGCGTCTCCTTGAGACAGCTGTCGGCTGAGCAGGACGACATCAGCGATTTGCTTGTGCGGCAAGGTCTCTTGGACTTGGTGTAGGCTTTCCTGCCCCAAGGGGATTTGAAACAACACAACAACACTTATAAGTGTGTTTCTTGTAATTACCTTTACCTTATGCTAACGTCAATTACCAGAACTTGACAAAAGTGATGCTTAGTACTATCTGGCGAATACAAAAGGAAAAAAAGTATGACCTTAGATATATAAAAATAGATGGTCAGTCAACGTTTAACAAAATTTGTATTGTCAAAAGATTGTGTTACCTACGCTGTTATCTTTACTTTGATTTCGAAAACTTTATTTGATCTTTAATTATTTTCGTTAAAACTTTAATAACGCTCGATGAGTTCTATTTTAACAGTAGACATTAACACAGGAGAAACTTCTCTCCATCGTCGTTTCTCAAGTTAAACTCGGTCTCTGTTACGAATCAGACAATTTCCCCTTTTAATCTTTGACTTTTTTCAGCTCAAAAAAATGAAATTCTAGATACTGCGGAATTCTTCTTCTTTTTTAATTGACCAAATTATTAATATAATTTCCATTTACTATAACTGATTACATTTTTCTTTCGAAGAAATATTACAGCTTTTCAACTGTTATGGTCTCTCTTCTTTACTTCTAAGAACAAAATTGCACGGATTCTCCATATAATTTAATTAACTTAATAAAAAAAATCTGAAAGGTGTCAGATTTTAAATTACGCCCAAATTGCGGAGTTTTTTTTAACATTCTGTGTGTTACCTTTATTTATTAAATATCATGTTCTTCGCATTTAAACCGCAAAATTCAATTCCAAGAAAAATATCGAAAATAATTTTAAACTGAGCATATCTTTAGAATTTCTGATACATAGTCTCACGCACTGGAGATAAAAAATGTTTTTTCTGTACAACGTTGCTATTGCTCGCTTTGAAATCCTTGAGTTCGTTAATAAAAAATTCTTTAAAGTTTTACAGAATATGAAATCGATCATAAAACAAATTCCAAATTTCAAATTTGGGCTGCCAGATGCCCATATTCCGGTGGAAACGATCAATATTCAAAATTTGATGTCTCTAGGTACCGTTGCTTTATCACAATGCGAGAAACCTACATACATTTATGCAGATTCTTCATTATTTAATTTCTTTAAATATAATACAGGGCGATAATATTTGGTGGCAACAAATTTGAAAAGTGCAGCAACGATTTTAGTGAATTGACGCAAAATGCCATTGGACTAAAAATTATTTTTATTTCTATTTTGATCATATAAGAATCCATTATAAATATAGCTTTAAGACCATGAGAATAGTATCTCTACCAACCACTCATCCTCAAACCTTACCTCTGCTATGTCAGTTAGTTATCATCCTCAGTTTAATTTGACTGTGGAAGCAAAAGACACACAAGACATAAAATATTATTTTCTCACCATTATGAGTTATCTTAAAAATAATTCAAACACAAAACGAACGAAAGTTTTCTTGACTTATAGCCACTACAGTCTGTTACTTTAAAATAGGCCCTTCAAAGCCGTTATCCCTCCCCGCCCCAATTTGCGATTGCAATTCGTTTCGTCCTCACCGCAAGGCATTTTTTGTCGGCGGTTTGGTTTGAGACTATAGTTAAGTGCCGCTCAGACGAAAAAAATAATTAGAAGTATTTAGGCATTTTTATTAAATATCTTAAAAAATGTTATACTTAAAAATATACGGAGTAATGCTTTAGTCTTTTAAAGGTTAAATTTCTCAGAAATTGCGTTATTCTTTCTTACCATTGTCATTGTTTTATCACAAATGCTTTCAGTTAAAGAATGTATATATCAAAAAGGGAGTGAAATTTTTTTAAAAAAACTGCCATTTTACCTTTTGCATTTAATGAAATTGCGATAAAATTTTGTGATTTCTGTATTTAGCAGACTTTTTGCGATGAAAATGCTTATTTAGGAACCTGGCTTCCATATTTTTGATACTGTGAATTTAAAGAATAAACTTAAATGCCTTATTTATTATCTCTCTCTTTATTTGTCTGCAACATTCTATTATTAAATCTGCAACAATATGAGTTTCCTAATTAACCTGTTTTCGCTATTGTAATTTTCATTCAAACTTCATTTTAATTTATTATAGGTGCCTCAATTATATCTCCTGCTTCAAAAAAAAAGTAATGAGTTCAAATAATGTCAATATTAATATTAAAGTAACTTCTTTTCTCGAAGCAATAAATTCTTATCATACTTCACAGTCAATCAAGAATTTTATTTCGATGCAAATCAATGAATCTGTTGATAATAGCTGTAAAATATTTAATTTCGGCTTTTTTCTTCACGCTTTATTATCATCACTAATGATTATTAGAGTGACTGATTATGGAAAACAGGGAATATAATTACCAGGAGCCACAATTTAAGTGATGTACTTCAAATTACGTTTGCTGCTTTATTGAGACATCAGTTTAGAATTAATTGCGAGGCTGCTGACAGGGAGCCAACATTTATCAAACACAAATTCAGATTCTGACAGGATGATGAATGCTATGCTACAGTTTTTAAGGAGCTTTAATGCGAAGTCTAAGATGACAAGAATGCATAGCATCTTCAGCGAAATCGCTTAGGCCTTTGTAATCAGTGTTTCGCAGCCGCTGAAAGGGTTCATTTCAATGCATGAAGCACATGTTTTTAATTCAGCGTGACAGAATAATTCAAGTTAATATTTCATTCGTTGTAAGGTGATCTAAAAGTTTATTATCTTCATTTGTTAGAAATTTGTTTATGAATTCCAAGGAGAAATCAGTTGTGTTGTAATATTAAAGGACGCAAAGCCGTTAACAGCAATCATTCAAATATGTTTACAAAGTTTTAAAAAAAACATAAATATTTAGCGTAAATTCAAGATTTCTGTTAAAAAAATTAATTAGAAACACTTTACAAGGTACAGAATTCTCATACACACCGCACCCACAAAAGTGCTTACTTTATTTTTATAACCTTTGGGAACAGACCTTCCAACCACAAAAAGTTTTTAAATGACTGTAAGATTAACGTTTCGGCATTTTTATATTTAAAGATGTCAGTTTTGTGAAAATTATGAAATCTGACTTTTTTCCCTCCGATGCCTAGAATTTTAGAATTTAGAAAAATTTAGTACTCGTTACAAAAAATAAAACGCAAAAAGTTTTAATCTCGTAAAAGTAAACGAGAAATTTGATATAGAAACTGGGAATTATATGCTGCGGCCGCACATAAATTGAAGAGCGAAGTGCTAGCGTTTATACGTAACGTAACATAACGAAACGTAATTTTTTATCAAAAAAGACATTCACAGAATCTTATAGAATTCGTGTTCTAGTATTCACTGAAAAATATGTAGTAGATAAGGCTGCGCGGACTTCAGTGTTACCTACTGAAGTATGTAATGTGTGTTACATACTGAAGTCAGAGTGTTACATACAGTATGTGAAGGATATGTAGTATTCATTTTGTCGATAGTAGGTACGTTTGAAGTGTTCTTCGAAATATTTTTGTTCTTCACTCAAAATATTCTTGATATTTTCAGTGCATTCTACTTCCAAAATCTTTGCAAAATTTTGTCAAGCTCTTTGTCATTATTCATAACTAAACCACAATAATTTACTTCTAAATTACTCTTGCATAAACCAAACGCGATACATCCGAAAACAGTTTCTTAGAATAGTAACGGTTGATTTTCTAACTGAAATTTTATATTTTTAAAATCTCAAAGAACATGAGGATAATAACGTGTCTACTTTGCTAGGAGTTCCAAATCTGAGATCAGTTGGTTAATTTACCAGAAAATTTAGGAACTGATAATTCTGGCAAAGTATTTGTGCTTTTGGATCAAATTTACTGCAGTCACTTTCATGTTTAGAATGTATACCTTACCAGCAAAATTTGAAATCCGGCATTCTTTAGAATGCCTAGGCATTGCATATAATGCCTAAAACTAGCCGGTAATGTATGGAACGATTCATATTTCCCACATTTTCTACGCATTCTATAGAAAGCCAAATTACAAACCGGAAAAGTATAAAATACATTTCCGATTCGTTTCGGAGAACCGAAACTACTTACCAGAACTTAGTAAATGACGTAAAAAAGACAAAATTACTATTAAGAAGGGACTACGGGACTACTGGATGCCGAATTGCTAGGATGTGATGTTTGTAGAAAGAAAAAGTACATTCATTTACCTTGTTAAAGAAAGCGTCAGTACTATACAGTATTATATCGCGGACGCTGAGTTATTTTTCAAATTTCAGGAAAACTCATTTGAGTACTGCACACGGACGACGTGACAGAATGTTGAAAGAATTTCCAACCAAATATAAAAACGTTACACGTAATGATATTGATCTGCACAACCCCCTTTGTGATCTCTCCCAGAAAAAAAAAAGGTATTAAAAAAGGTCATTGATGTGAAACTTATGATTGTTTCTGAATTTAATTTCCTTTGTCAGGTAGAACTTACTGATTTTCAATCTCAGCCAGATAGAAAATAAGAATTAACTTATTAGGTTGTATTAAGATCATCTCACCATTTTCTTTTACATATTTCGAATAACAGATTCTTAATGGCACTCTTTCATTAATTTTTCAAAAAAAAAATTGTATTTGTTGAGGAATGAACGTCTTTTAAATAATAGCCTTATCATAATGTTTTTTTCATACTTTGTCTAAAGAGCATTTGCCATTCTATAGAGTGCCTAGGTATTATATACAGTGCCTAGAGAAAGTATGTAAGAATTCCCATATTTCACACTTTGCCTAAAAACGTCCGGCATTCTACAGAATGCCCGGCATTTCATACTTTGCTGGTAACATATACAATAGGTGATAAAATTTCCGCAATAAAACTCTCATTCTTTCTTCCATTTGGATAATTTTTTCATCGATGGCTATAATATCTTCGTTTTCGTCAAAAATTTCGAGATATCCGTTTCTTAAGCTTATGTCAATTTGAATATTTTGAAACGATCTATACTTTGTTTGAATTTCATCGTGCAACCACCCTAATCCCAAACTATGCTTTCTAATCTAGTTAGTTACTCTTTTAACGCTGTTTTACTTCTCTCTGATGCCAACATATCTGTTCTCTACTCATGCTTAAAGGTCAGGTATACCTTTGTCTACTATATTAATCTAAATTACTGCATGCTGCTTAACCGAAACCAGTGGTTAAATGAGTGTTTTCTTTGTTTACAATAGTTAGCGCTATATCATAACTTGATAGATGCTATAAAGAAGGTTATGCTATTTTAAATGAAAAAGAATAATACATATTAGCAGTTACTGCTACTTTTGTTTATAAGATTTTATGTGGTTAACTCATTTATCTTATTAGTTCGCCTGTGCTTTCATTTCTACTTTAATCAGCTTCTACCAGAAGGAAGATCAGTTAGAGCACAAATAAGAGCAGAGTTCTTGAGTAAGAGAGAGTTTTTGACAGTCTGCTGAGCGCTACAGTGATGACTTCCCCTGCTGCTTGAATTGATTTACCTACTTTAGCTTCGGCAAGCCGTGTTTGTTTCGTGAATATCTAGGTCTTCAGGAAAGGCTTATTCAGGCATGTGTTAATTAGCAGTTTACGTTTAATAAGTTAACAACATCTGCTCTTCAGTGCTGCAGTGACCAGGATCCTTATGCCCATTATAAGAAAATCCTCGGCTCAATGAACCATTCCAAGTAACTCATCTTTCGTGAACAACTCTTCGAGATTTAGATTTAGAAATGAATTCCACAAAAGTGGTCAGGTTAGACACTTGCAATAAAGCATTCTTGGAAGTATTGCGTCAGACAAAGATCTACTGTAGTTCTAATGCTGTTAACATTTCTCGAAAGAATATAGTGTTACGAATTTTGTATATAGATAGCCAATTTTAGCAGAATTATGATTAAAATTGTTGTATTTTGCAATGCAGCTCGAGACGAATTTTAAGAGAATTTTATGCGAGAAAAGTAAAAATACAGTGAAACGTGTATTTAAACGGATATCTCGATAATTTGTATCGAAACTGAATAAATATAATTTATCAGTATGTTGGCTGTAGCCGTAATTCCAGCCTGTTATTGCTTACGAGTAATTTCGAGAAGCAGAAATTGCTAGGAATACCTCGCGCGGTCGGTTGAATACTGTTTAAGGCTAGCATCTGCTCTCAGTTCCTTCTTGCTCAGTTGGGTGAGACTCAGAGTTCGAAGGTTCAAAATTTAAGAGCGACATCTCTGTTGATTTTGAGATTTAAATTCCGTTGAATTTGAAAATTGTTTTGAGTTCTTGAGAGGTGTTTATACGTCTCTAGCTTCCGATAAATGTGCCCCATGCGCAGCGTACTTTGCAGCAGTTAGGAACTTTATAATGACTCTTACGCTGATCGACTTCAGAGTATTGATCGCTTGCGAAAGAAATGTCAAGCTGGCTATTCGCTAGATATCCGATTACATCGAGAAGAAGAAAATTTTATTGATTTTCTGAGGACCTTTTAAGTGGATATTCGTCCATTTAGAGATCCTGCAACGTGTATATAAGCTCCAAATATTCTGATGTCATGAGCGATAGTGCTTCCAGTATTTCTTCGTTTTTAACCGATGTCAAAATCTGGATTCCACTTACTAAAACCCTGTAGCCGATTCCTCCCAGTATTTCTCCTGTGGAGAAGAATATCATGACTGAAATGAAAGTTGCTTCAACGAGTGTAGTTCCAGATATTTCCCCGAAAAATCAATTAGATGTAGTTTTCTCTATTGAGATAGAAATGGATTGCAATGATGAACCTTTTCCTAAAGATCACGGCCAATCGGAAATTATCGCTGAAGTCAGCCAATCAGAAGTTGTCAACGGGGTAGTTGATCCTTGTAAGGAAATTTTTAAAGAGTGCCTCCGATCATCTGCCCGAGACCAGAGGTAAACTGGAAAGAAATCCGAAGCTTATTCTCCAAGCCCAGTGAGTTGGTTACACTGGTGTCTTGATAAGAGATAAGATTACTATTATTTTTGATTCTGCTGCCAACAGAGAACACGTCATTACTATCTTTCTGAAGAAAGAAATAAAATTCAGTATCTTCAAACCAGATGCTCCCCTTAAAGTTACAATCAGAGGATTCTGATATTGATGATATAAAGAATGAACTTTGTGCGAAAGGGTTTTCTGTCATCCGAGTTTAGTTTCCCAGTTTAGACGAAAATGTCAAGGAAACGAAGTCAAGCTTCCAGTTTTCTTCGTGTCGCTGACTAGAAATGATGCTGGTCGCAGGATTTATAAGAAGTTTATTCTGGATCTTAAGGCTAAAATCCGAAGATACAAAACTAATCGCAGTTCTATGATGTCCATCCACTGCCAAAGGTTTGACCATGGACAATTATTTTGTAACAACGAGCTTAGATGTTTGAAGGGCTGGAAAATCATTTGACTTACACTTGTGATCTCCCAAAAGAGAAAACACCGAGTTGTATTCATTGTATTGCAAATAAAGTCATGTTGCCAGTTCAAGGAATGGAGAATTTTATCCTAAATTACGCACAAAGTCTACAAAAGATAGTTTCAGAATGAGCTAAAGAAACTATTAAAATGCTTCTAAGCAAGAAATCACGTGACAAGAGTGCTCCAATGACAGTGGGCAAAGCATTCCTGTAACTGATTCTTCTATTGGACTATTCTGACAAAATTTGCAGGACTTATCAGCATATTTCTTAATTTCGCTGCTCAATTAAAAAAGTTGAAGTCGCAAGACGAAAAGCAAGAGCTTGCGCTGTTTCTTGTGGACCTGTTTGAAGGACTTGAAATTTAAACTTTCATGTTCGAATTTAATTTTATGTCATGATTGGTTTACTTTCAGCGCCATTAAGGCACAGTTACTTCAACCGAGACGAAACACAGTTAGCAAGTGAACTAGCTAATCTCGGCACAATAAAGTCATGTTTGCTCTCAATTGCTTAGTTACTGTTATTGCGATCTGTTTAGTTCCGTGTGAAAATTAGCTATTTGAATTAGCTTTCTCTTTAGATAACGCTTTGCATTGCGTGGTATTTTAATGTCTTTAGTAGTTTGAAGTATAACCTACTGATTATACTGCGTGATATTGTGAACACTTGTACGAATATCTCTGAAGAAAATTCAAGAGTTCTGCTATATTTCTTTTGATTAGAATAAATTTTATTAACCTATTCTCGGAATTGTGCATTCAGTCTATTACAAACCCGTACGCACGCAACAATGTCATAATGGGAGAAACCATTCAGTTTGTCTCAGTATTCGTTTGTTAAATATCAGTGCTATATATTCATATATTATCATCAATGCTATATATTAATTCTACTGATTATTTACATTTTTTATTCGACTATGAGTTCTTAAAATATTTACAGAAATCTTAGTTCTTAGTGTCTCTATAAACGTGAAGAACATGTACAAATTATTATATGTATAAATGCCAAAATGATACGCAAATTATGTATCGCTCGAAGCACTAAAAGCATTAGAAATGTAAAAAACAACCAGCGCCTTGCTTATCCACGTAACATTTTCTTATTAAAATTTAATAAATGCCGTTGGGAGGACTTCAAATCGGTATGGTTTGTAAGACCTTAGGTCGGTTGTCATCTCGATGGAGAGTTAACAGTGCTGAGGGGATTGTCTCTATTATAATTCCTGAATTTTTTATAACTCTGAAGTAGAAACATTAATAAATAGGTTTGTTTTAAACCTTCACTTTTTTGTTTTCGAATTTTAGATCTGTTTAGGTAGAAAGCAGAAGGAGTAAGTTTTATTTCATGAAGATATTAAGCTTTATGAGTTTAGCAGTTTTATGATCTGAAAGTATTGGACAGTGTTTGGAAAGTTCTCGTACCACTAGACAACGCTGCTTTCAAATAGGACCGTATTTTTTGAATGAATTATGAACGGGTTTATTATTTACATGTTCTTCAAAACGTAGTAAATATCTGAGTTGCAGGAGATGAGAATCATCGATCGTGTATGGGTACAGCAGAATGGGGTTACTGCCCATTTAGCTTTTCGAGGGCATGATTTCCATAATAATCAGTTTCCAAGACACCATATTCGGTTTGGTTCTCCAGCATCTCCAGAAATGGCGATGGAGATTCAGTTTTTTCTGTTAACTTAATGCTGATAAATTAATGGCGATTACGTTTTTTTTCCATTAACTTAATTACTTAATACCCGTATAAAATTAAATGAATTTAAGTTCATTGTACTTTAAAAATATGTAAGTATACGGGTAGCAACATATACTAAAAGTACTTTAGTGGAGACAAAAGTAAGATGGACAAGGGACTACAGAGCATTCTAATTTTAAAAAACTGGTCCCACGAAAAAAAAAAGCTGTTCGTGGAATTGTCAGCATTAGGAAAATAATAATAAACTTTGATATTTATTTGTATATTGTATTTGTATTCTAAATAAAAGCATTCCAATATTCATATTTAAAATAATTAGCGTAATTTTGACTTTCTTGATTTAATCTTGTAATACGTATCACGATGATAATATTGAAAAAAAAAATCTGAAAGTTTTCAGATTTTAAATTACGTCCAAAGGGGCGTTTTTTAAACATTTTGTATGTTACTTTTATTTATTGAATATCATGTTCTTCGCATTTAAACCATAAAATTCAGTTAAAGAACAATATCGCAAAATAATTTTAAACTGAGCATATCTTTAGAATTTCCTACACACAGTCTTACGCGCTGCAGATAAAAATGTTTTTTTCTGTACAACGTTGCCATGGCCCGCTTTGAAATCCTTGAGTTTGTTAATCAAAAATTGTTAAAGTTTTACAAAACATGAAATCGTTAATAAAACAAATTCCAGATTTCAAATTTGGGCTTCCAGATGCCTATATTCGCAGCAGGATTACGGCATTCAAAATTCGATGGCCTTTAGGTACCGTCGTTTTATCACAATGCGAGAAACATACATACATTTATGCACATTCTTCATTATTTAATTTCTTTAAATATAATACAGGGCTGCAATATTTTGTGGCAACAGTTTGAAAAGTGATACAGACTTTTAATGTTTCTGACGCAAAATCGCAAAACGAAAACAATAGTCCTTCAGGGACAAAGTCCCTTTGGACTAATAAGTTTTCTTTGCACAAATAAATTTATTTGTATCCGGGCAAGCAATACTATGCATCCTTTCCTTATTTCTTCTCAAATTCTTGCAACCCTGTGGCAATGCTGGCTGTGGCTGGGGTAAGTAGGGAGGGGATTAAAAGAACTATTATTCTATTATTCTATTAACAACTTCCTTATCACTTTTACTTCCACAGCGGAAAAGGGCACAGCCACCATTAAGAGCTTATGCAAATAAAGCATACAATCTCTTTCGTCTGATAATGCTCAATTATGAAAAGTCATTCATAAGATTAGGGAAATTCGCGTGATAAGTTCTGAGGATAAATGTAAGAAACTGTTTTCGTACAGCTAAACTGCTTCCGGGAAAAAGATGAAAAGTTTTACAGAACAGAATTCCACTTCCGGTGTCGTTACTTATCTCTAGTTACCTTTGTTTTGTGATATCATGTATCTTTTTTTACACTTATTAACACGGCTGAATGCGCTATTTCTTAGAAATATCAGCGTTTTAACTAACTTGACCTAAGACTTGAAATCTGAAATATTTATAAAAAAGAAAAGAAAAATTATTTTAAATGCTGTAAAGGAAATCTGATAATGTAATATCAGATTTAAAATGTTCTTCCTGGTTATATGAAAAACACTTGCGTGGGAAAAGTAACTTTAAGGAGTTCGAGGAAAAACTAGCTTCTTATCGATTAAAGATGAATATGGAGAGGGCCAAAATATACTTTGGGGCGGAAAAACACTTTTAGTTTCCGTCCTTATACGCAGTAAATATTGCTTACCACCTAGCTATACAAAATTTTAAAAAAAGTTTTCATATAAAGGTTTTGAAAGTTTTGAAAATAGCGAAATTTTCTGTTCTTCATCAATTTTTTATAATTACTACTATCAAAGTGCAATTGTTAATAATGTGAATTTTGGTCATGAGGGGCATAAAAAATTTTAAAACCTGTAATTTTAAATTACTTATTGTATGCTCAAAAAGCTCAAAAAAGACAATTTTGTGTAAAAATAGCAGTAATTCGTAATTTCTGATAATTTTACTTTTTCACTTTTGATAAACAAACAATGAATTTATTTAGCATTTTTAATTGTGTTTTTCAAAAGAGTGTGGCTTAAAGTTAGTTTTTTTGGGAAAATTCTGGAAGATAGGAGGATTAGATTCCCGCTGTCTCTTGCGTCAGCACCTAATTGCTTTGGACATAATTTTGACACACTGTTTGTTCTATAGCCTGGGAAAGCTTTGGAAACCCCTTTGCAGCGATGTACCACTCCTTAACAGATTTTTGATATCCTCATCGTAACGTTTCTTAATAGAGAGGATTAGGAGAGATATTGCAAATATCCCACCAAATCATGTTGACATAGCCTATTGCTTCGAAGTTGAGTTTTGACCTGGTGAATTTTCGAATAGTCTTTTCCTCGGTTGGCTTGGTTTGGTTTAGTTGATTATGGCAAAGTACACTAGGACTATCTGCCTAAAGGGAGAAATGCCTTCATGAAGAACTTTCTAAGGGAAACTATCTCATATACACGTTACACAGGTCAAGAACCACGAAAAAAATCAAAAACCACCAAAAAAGGAAGATAAAGTGCTGAGATTAAAGAAGAGTTTAACAGCAATTTTCTACTTCAGATAAATAGCATCAACATTATGTCCTCCGAAAATATCGCGGCAAAAACATCGCGAACGAAAATGTTGCGGGTGAAACAACGCAAGACGAAAACATTGTCGCACAAAACATCGCCGGAGAAAAGAAGCAAGGAGAAAACACGGCAGTTCTAAAACATTCATCGTCAAAAATAAAGCTGTTCAAAAACACCGCAGTTTTAAAACATCGTCGTAAAAAATATGGCGATAAAAAATACAGCACGTACAAATCATCGCATGACAATAAACTCACAGACGTGTTCTTTCGGGATTTAAATGTGTATCCGTATAATGATTTGTAAGTAGAAATTATAAACATTTTACCTCTATATTTGTTATTTTTGGATTAATAACAAAAAGGAAATTTAAGCATTTAGTAACTGAAAGTGAGTGAAAACTTAGTGCTACTTATAGCAATTATTAGAATTTTAAATTTGCGTATTTAACTATTAAATGTTAAATTTATTATTTATTATTTAATTAATGTGTTTTATAAAGTTGTACTGTTAGTCATGCTCTATTTTATAATTTTTTAGCATATATATATTTCATGAAAAACTACCAGTAAAATTTTAGAAAAGAGATTACTCAAAGAAGGACTTTTAAGCAAATAAATTTAAAATTCTATTAACTGCTATACGTAGCAGTAATTTTCAGTTTTTAACTGTATAAGTTTCCTTGTTTTTTGAGGGGGAAAAGCAAACTGAAAAAAATCTGAAGGCTTTCAGATTTTAAATTACGCCCAAAGGGGCGTTTTTTTAACATTTTGTGTGTTACATTTATTTTTCTCGCGTGACTCCGAATTATCCTTAATTTATGGACATGAGTATATTTGGCTATTTATTTAGAATTGTAATTAAAATTGCTTTATTTTTCCGTGCAATGCAGACGATTTTTGAGGAGAAAGCTATGTCGGAAAAATAAAAAGAAAAGAGCTCGGGCATTTAATATTTAATAAATAAATATCTCGTAATTACTGTTGCCATCCAGAAAAATCTAGAAAAATCGAGATTGTTCTAGTGATAATTAAAAAGCTTATAAAAGCCGAATTAAAACACTTCATCTCAGTTGTAGTTGTAGCTGTTTTAAGGGAACTGTTTGTCTACTTAATGCTGTGATTGTAGCGAATTCGCTGCGAGATAGAATTATTTTATCAGTTTTAAAGTGAATACTGTTAAATTTTTGAGATATTGTGATATTGTACTAATATATCTGAAGAAATATTTCAGCATTTTGATTTATTTCTTGTGAAAAGAATAAATTTTTGTTAACTTTTTAACAACTTGTGCATTCAATATATAACGAATCCGTATGCAAGCAACACATTTTGTGAATAAGATCTATATTTAAAAATTATACTGATCAATACTTTTAACAATAATTTGCATAGAAATGCTCGTCACTTCAACTCTTAATGTCAGAAAACTGAATATGGTCCCGGACATATCAAATATCCCGGACGGTCAAATATCTCGATTAATTTTTGTTGTACGGGAGTCACATTGTTTTAGCGTTTCATTTTTTATAGTGAATATACAATTTTCATAAATATAAGCATAGGGACTGGAGGAACGTAAGAAATGTTAGACTTTTTAATTTTTAAAATATTGATTTAATGTTTTAAAAATTAAGTATTTAATTTAAACAATTGAATATTTAAATTCTTGATTTTTTAAATATTGACTTTTAAATTCAATACCTCCAAAAAATAAATGTTTATGTTCATTTAAAACATTTTTTGTAGCTGGAAGTTCATGTCTACCACCAACAGCTGCGAAAATAAAAGTTGGGTAAGGACTTTTGTTGACGGGATGTACACAACCAGTTTTCAGCTTATCGAAAGTAATGCAACCTTTTACAGACCACGTTCTATGCTTCGAAGATAAAGATTATCCCGAACAATTATTCAATATGAATATTCTGCTCATTATTATTCATTGAGGTTTCCACGCTTTAAAACTTTAACCGTACTCTAAAGAGGAATAGCCTGTGAAAGGAAATTGAATTTTTATTGGCAGTTTGTCTGGATCACATAAGACGGTCTTGCATTATCAGTACTAGCACGTCTTTCACTAATAATCAAGTAAAAAATGGCCTGTAACCGCCCATTAGATATAACATTTACTGGTTATCCAACCTTCATGTCACAATACGCTATAAAGGCCTAGACGTTGTTATAATGCATTAATAAATATAAAACAAAAAGTTATAATCCGCAATTGTTGTAAAGAGTAAAATCATAGAAAGTCTCAAATTTTATTTTCGCATTGAGTATTTACATGTCATGTACAAGTTTATATCGATATTTTCATTATTTGAATTTTTCTACTACCGGTTATTTACTTTCGGTAGAAATGTTGCTTCTCTTTTAATTACCAATATTTTCCGTCTGTTTTCGCTGGATATATTCCCTCCTTTGAATAATGTCAATTGGAACTACTCTTTCTTTACAGCAGAGCCTCCAATAACTGAACATCTCTCGGCCGATGCATCAATTAACCGAACTGGCAGTCAGCTTAAAGAAATCATTGCGAAAACATTGTCACACTAGAAAGAGAGAAACAAAAATAACTGATATTCTCGTGTCAGTGACTCATCTCTTGGCTTTTTTTTCAGTGATTGGTCATTTAATGTGTTTCCGCTTGTGCATTATTATAAAAATGTGGTTTACATGTATTAAAGACGGAACAGTCAGACAATGAATTCGTTGCTTATCTTTTATTTGCCAATATTTTCTGTCTGTTTTCACTAGATATATTCCCTCCTATGCAAAATGTTTCTCGTTACTATGCTTTTCTACAGCACAGCCTCAAATAACTGAACTTCTGTCAGCCGAGGCTTCAATTAACCGAACTGGCAGTCAGTTATAAAGAAATCAATGCGAAAACATTGTCGCACTAGAAAGAGAGAAACAAAAGTCGCTAATATTCTCTTATCCCTTGTTTTTTTTCAATGATTGGCCATTTAATGGACATTATTATAAAAATGTGGTTTACATGTATTAAAGACGGAACAGTCAGAAAATGAATTTATAGGAATCTTTCAAAGGATAAAAAGTGCGAAGACATCGCTCAAGATGACGTTTCGAAATCGATAAATGTAACAAAAAGGCAAATCGAATTTTTGTTCGTTCCATAGATCCATAGATCGTTAAAAATTACACGAATGAGAGTAATATCGATCAAGACAATGAAAAGAGAATGGGTTGTATTGAAGTGAACGAAAGCGAAAAGAAAATATGGCATATGACGGAAATGTGCTGTGAAACACGAATGTGAAATATGAAAATTAAACATTTGAAGCCTAAAGTCAAGCTTTTTAATATTTAGAGCACAGGCCTAAGGATTTTCATGTCGAAATATTGCTAGTAAGAAAAATCACCATGATCGGTATAGCGGTTAGCGACATTAGTTGCCGAACTCATGAACCTAGGCTCGAATCCCGGAGAAAGCACAAATAGTTAATTGTAAGTGCATAGTGTCTGTGCGACAGAGAAGAGAACATCGGAAAGACTGGCGATGCAAATGAGTGGTAGGAGACCCCCAAATCCATCTTCTGGGGTGTTTTCGATTAAACTCGGGATGGAGCCTCACATTTAATGTGGTGGGATTATGCCTGTACAACCAAACGTGAAATTCTGCCGTCTCACCAACTTCTACCTATACCTGTTGATCAAAAACTGATTAGATAGTGTGGCGGTTGACAGAGATATACAAGCACCTAAAAAGGATACAAAAATTTGAAAAAAATATTAATGTCTCACAAGAACTCATGTAAAAATTTGCTTAAATTTTGATGGAAATAGTTTATTTCAGTTTTTCCATGATTGTTTTTATCACGAAATAAAATGTTTTTATAAATTATTTATTAAGTTGAAAGGAATATTTACTAATAAAAGGATGCTTAAAATATTAATAGGAGTGCTTGTGCACTTACATTTAGTATTTCAGATAAACAATTTCAGAAAAACTTGTCGAAAGAAAAACTGGCATCATACTGACACCATTCAAAATTAGTGTCTTTTAACTGATTATTGTGTTTTCTAGTCATCCCGATCTATACATATTCCAGATCAAGTCAACGAATTTATTCCTGAACAAGAAAAAAAAGTTTTCTGTCAGGATTCATTATAAGATCCGTAAGCAACGGAAATTAAACTGGTATTTCCCGCAAGATGAATTAATTCATATCAATCCTAAAAAATGAAATGCAAGTTTTCTTGAACTGTGATGTGAGTCAAAAAAATAAGATTATGGGGGTTCGTTTTGGGTGGGGTCATAAAAGAGTCCTTTATATTGTAACAATAATTTATTAACAGGTTTAAGTTACACACGGACTTTACATTTAACATAAGAAAATTACAGAGAAACTCTTTGATACAACCTATCAGGTCAGTCACTTGGCTTTTACTGGAGTATTTCTCTGGCTACTCACCAGAGGGCACCCTAGTTGTTATAGTTAGTCCAACAGTTTATAGTAGCAGTAGACTTTATACATTAACTATTAACTTTATCAGATAAAGAAGCATTAATAAACTTACGAACTGTGAACTATTATGAATATTTATGAATTACGAACTATTTATGAACTGTGATTTCAGCATATCATCAAAATCCTATATTATTTATTATGTATATAATCAAAATTTTGTATTCAACTATTCACTTGTATTCTACATTATGCATTCTATATATGTATCATAAAAAATTATGTATATATTAAAATAAAATTTTTATTGTAATATTATAAAAATTCAAATAAACATGGTCCCACCTAGTGAACAATAAAGCTGCTCACCCAGTGGTCTCTTGTATATGGTACTACTGCAAAATGAACATTTTCGTAGCTTTCGTTTCGTAGATTTGATAACAAAAATTGTGTAACAAATTAAAGCCAAAAGAGATCAGTGTTCATCAAAAGTTGTTGTTTACTAGTGAGTGATGGTTACTGGTGGTCAGTCCGTAAGGTAAGTAGTATAAAATAATGGAGCAAATTTAGATAAATTGATAAAACTAAATGAAGCCGAAGCACACTGTTTACCCTAATGGAAGCAAGGGCTTAACGGAAGGACATTGCTGGTCTTCAATTCCATGGCCATTAGTAACCATTGTTGTCTGGTCACCTATGGGTTTTCTGTTGCCAGAGTAAGACTGAGTAATATTGTTGCAGTGACAAACAAGTAGATGATAAATACTTGGCAACATAATTTGTCACTACAAGTATTCTGGAAAGGCATCACTAAGATACTTCTAACGACAACACGAAATACGTAACGATAAACTAAGTTAAAACTTCCCTTGAAGCATATGCACAAGAATGTGTAATGACATATAATGTGATAGAATCTGTGTTTCGAGACAGTTCATTTGTCTTATCCGGCATTCGTAATGATGCGTCAAAATGTGGAACTCCTACAGTGCACTCAAACTTCAACATTTGCATCTGCTTGTACATTCTTGTTATCGATGCATAATTCATAAGTAGCAATATTCCCCTCTCAGGTTGTTACAAAAAATAAACCTGATGCATTTACCTGCAACAAAATAATCTCGGTTCATTTCCTTAGGGTCATTTGAGGTAAAGAATAGATCTATACATAAAATGCAAAGACTGATCTATAGTCAGATACAATGCTATATCTAAAATGTATTGCACTGTTCTTTTATATTTTTCTTTTTGTCGTAGCCAACAAAGAACCGGATTTCTACAGATTCAGATTTACGTTATATATATATACAATGATGCACTTTTGATTTATGCACATTTTAATCATTTTCTCGTTAGGTGAAATTAAAATGGATGAAATCCTAGCTTTACTTCAAGTATTAAGCTTTAAAATAGTCAGATATTATTGAATAGTTACCATTAAATAAAGCCCCACGAGTCATAGGTTTATTTTGGAGCCGGAAACGAGAAAAATGAAGATTCGAATTCAAGATTCTTCGTCAAGATTCGAATTCCGGATCCCCCCTATCTCCGTCGAATGACAATTAAACATACTTCTAATTGCATTACGAAGGCATGATAAGGAAGGAAAATTTTCCTTACAATGCCGGAGCTCCCGACTGCTAGCCGGATATGCTTCCAATTACAACGCAAAGGTATGCGTAAATGAAGAAAATAATTCCTTTCAAAATGAGAGAGAATATATTGAATTTTCATTGCTTAATCCTAGCAAAGCAAATTAGATCATTTATTTGAGGAAAGGAAGGAAGACTTTCTCAGAGCGATTGGCTCGCATTCACGTACACAGTGGGAAAACCATGAAAATATTCACGTAGCTAGCGCGTTCGCAGTAACCTGAGAGCCGATTCTCACTGCCAGTGCTTTACTTTATTTTTTTAAGAAATCGAATGTAAGAAAATAGACTTCTGGTTTTTAAATATGCATTTCAAGACCTTGTAGAGACATTAGGATATTAGAAAGCAGGAGAGAGGAAAAATTAGCAAAGCCTTCGCCGGGACTCGAACCACGGACCTCTCGAATGCACGACGAGCATGCTGACAACTACAACACGAAGGCATGCTAGGAAGGCGGGAGAAATATCTTATAACCTTAAAAATCTCCATGTTCCTTTCAAAAGTTTCTCCAAATTCATCATTTCTTCCAGGTATTATGTATTCATACATTTTATTCCTTACGAATGTTTGAAGACTAAGCTCACCAATATTAACAATGTATTTATGTTTGAATATAAAATAAGCATATGAACACTTAAGTGCAGTGTGAATTTCTATTTCTTCATCAAATATAAATCAACTTCACTTGAGATTTAGCTGAATTAGTTTCGATGAGAAACAGAACTAGATAGAGATTATTGTAAAAATTATATTTGCTCTCCCCGTAATTCATCATGATATGGAACCTCAAATGGTTAAGTCAGCTGGGTATTTCATACAGATATTTGAAAAATCCGAATAGCTGGGAAATGTATTTTTTTCTTTAAGCCCCATATTATCTAAAAACAAATTTACTTAAATGCAAATGAGGAGATTTTACTTTATTGTTAAGGTTTTTGTACACATATAAATAACGTGAGCAAAATTAAATGTGAAATTATTGTATTTTGCGCATGAAAATCTAAAGCGGAGCTTGCAGGGAAAGTAAGATTACAAGGGCGAGTCAATTAACATTGAGTAAAAGTCTATTTCGTCAAATTGGCGAGATATCGTCAATTTAAAGCCCTTTTAAGACTTTTTTTGCTGTTGTTCATTACGTTCGCACAAAGTAATTTCATCTCCCCCTCCTTCTATAATGTTCTCACCAAAACTTATACTGTTAAAAAGTTTAAAATGTTTTCTTTCTATGAAATACGTAAATGCGCATATTTTCCGACAAATGCATGCAATGAAATTACTTTTTATTTACATAAAAATAGCTTCCGTTTCTTAATAGATGCTATATAGTATTAAAGCTTATTTCTTTTACGTAGACCTTGAAACTGAACACATAACTTAGTTTTCTTTTTACAGTGCTAAAATTATTAAAATAAAGTCAAATTACTGCTAATTTGCATAAAGAAGAACGCATAGCCTATTAAAATCAATAAATTCAATTCAATTAAAATAAACTACGGAATTTTTTTAAAAAGTATTAAATGATAAAATTAACAAAACAACACAAGTTATTAAACATTTTATGACATTATGAAAATTACTGTTTATAGTGAATGTATTACTTTAATCAGTAATGTAAAAATGTATCTCATTTATTGTAGAAATGCCCATTTTAGAAAATTTATATTTTTGCCTTCTTTAAATTAACTATTAATAAATTAATAAACTAAAATGAACTAAATTAGCATTAAGTATACCAAATATAAAACAAGGATTTCAAAGCGAGCAATGGCAACGTTGTATAGAAAAAGCATTTTTTATCTCCAGCGCGTGAGACTGTGTATCGGAAATTCTAAAGATATGCTGAATTTAAAATTATTTTGAGGCATTTCTCTTGAAATGAATATTATGGTTTAAGTGAGAACATGTCATTTAATAAACAAAGGTAACACACAAAATGTTAAAAAAAAACGCTCCTTTGGACGTAATCAAAAATCTAAAAACTTTCAGATTTTTTTTAATTTATATTTTTTAAGAAGTTCCGCGTTGTATGAATCATAAATCTGAAAGGCACAAGAATGATGGTGTCTTTGCTTTTAATAAATAAAACCGTGATTATCTTTCGACTTGCATGTTCCGCTGCCATTAAAATCTTACGATATGTAAGAAAAGAAGATTCTGTTTTACACACACCTCCGCAATTAAGTTGATTGCATATCCATTAAGAAAGCACGCGAAAGAAGTACATAAAGTTGAAAGTTTTAACGAAATGCCCGCATAAGCTTCTTACTGTCGTATATTATTTTGACATTTGTTGAGACCTTTTCAGGAATGTATTCATTGCATTATAACGATGAAAATTTATTCAGTGGAACGTATTACCTACTATATATATATATATATATATATATATATAAGTTTGTGTGTTTTTGTGTTCGCTAATAATTCAGTCACTACTACAGATATCGTCACCAAACTTTCTACAATTCTTTTCTGGATTCTGAAAACGGTCGACGTCCACTTTTGCTCAAAAAAAAAAGTAGCTAAAACCACAGACATTAATTAAAAACTCGGAAAAACGATAATTTTCACCCTTGTTTTTTCCAGTGGCAACAGTCTCGCAAGTTGGAGATGAAAATCTGCTTTATTGCGGAAGTTGTTGCCACTGCTCGCTTTCAAATCCTAGAGTTTGTTAATAAAAAAATTTCTAAGTTTTACGATGAAATAAAAACAGCATTGCCAAACATTAAATATATTATACCCGATTTCAAAAATTCTTGGGAAGCCATTTAGACTGTTCCCATCTTCGTACGACTTTAATCAGCCGAGATATTAATTAAAAACTCAGAAAACGCTGATTTTCGCACTCATTTTTCCGAGTGGCAACAGTCCAACGCGTCGGAGATAAAAATGCTTTATTTGGAAAAGTGTTGCTACTGCTCGCTTTCAAATCGTAGAGTTTGCAAATCAAAAATGTATAAGTTTTAAAAAAATCTACACGTATTAAGAAGAATGTTTGTTTGTGTGTTTGTTTATTTGTTTGCGTTATTCATTTCCAATCAATTATGATAAATTTTTTACTTTATCGATACATTTAATCGACTAAAATTGAATATAGGTGAAATATTGGCCGTAACTTGAGCTTTTACGACCATTTGATTAGAAAGACGAAAGTTATTAAAAACTGCTTGCATTTGTTGCTGATATAAATAGTTTATTTTTCTATCGAAATTTGTTATATGGTTCTAGATCGCATCAGACTGAAAAATGTGTGACTATGAATCGTACTTTTTGCATCGTCATTAGAGAAGAATTACAGCGGTATCGTTCTCTCTGTTGTTAGATGCATTACTCTCAATCTAACTTAACTGCCATCGGGTACATGCGCTAGTTATACATAAAATGCGTTTTCAGCTAGGTGTAAAATGTGAAAACTTTAAGCTACTCTTAAATATACACCATATCCACAAATATCTATACTCGGGCTTTACTTTCGCAACCGTTGGTGGTAGACATATACTTCTACAAAATCGTTTTAAAAGATGCAAATACTCATGTTTGGGCGTTTTTAAATGCAAAAAAGTCAATATTATAAAAATTAAGAATATAAATTAGGTTCTTATGTTTATTATGCTTATATTTTACAAAAATTTTGCGTTCATTACAAAACAAACAAAAAAAAGGGGCTAAACAATATGACTCCCGTACGACAAAAATGTGACCGACATGTTTGGCATTAATGCCGGGGATCATATATAGAGGTTATACAAGCTGAAGAGTGAAATAGTTTCATTTACACTTAACTAAAAATAAAATATTAGATTAATAGACATTTATTAGATATTTAGAAAAAGGCGTGTGTTGTTAATATACTAAGCGATGAGCATTTCTAGATGGATTGTATTGAAAAATATTAAAAATATTTAAAAAAAATCAGTTTTGTTTCCTAAAGGGGTGTTTTGTAGAATCTAATACAGTTCTTAGTATTGCCATTCGTATGAATTAAAAATTTTAAATGTTCCTAGTTTAATGAATTTTTATATGGCTATTAGATAAGAATTTTTAAGTGACAAAATTACATAGGAAAATTAATAAACATTGTTAGCGTTTGAAACTTAATAAATTATTTGGGTAAAAATTCTTTCAGCACACCATTTTTAACAACATTATAAATTACAGAATGTTACGCAGTAGAGCATCACTAAAGAATGTCAATGAACTTTAAGGAGACAAAAACTAGTCTCGGAATAATATAATTTATTTATTATATGACCCCCTCAAGGCAAATTAGAAATGACGTCGAATTTCACAAAATTTAAAATCTCACATCTCGGCAAATCTTTCTCTTAAAGGAAGTCAAACTTTTTTTATTTTAATTTTTATAATGAATACGTAATTTCCTTCAGTACAGATACAGTGATCGGGAAAGCATATAAAAAGTTAGGTTTCGTAATTTTTATAAAATTGAATTTTTTTTAAATTTAAGAATGAAGATATAAGGTATTTCTCTCGCGTTATTAGTACGCCTTCGCGGTGTAGTGGTCAGCACGCTAGGCGGTAAGCTTAGTCTTCAAGCATTCGTAATTTCTGATAGAGGAACATGAAGCCTGAGATGTTGATATGTTACACCGGCTTTTATACATCATGCATCAAAATGCAGTAATAATCATTTCGTAAATTGCGTTGACAAATAATATATCATTGCGATAATTGTAATAAATCATACCTTGAACACAGAAAAAACCTTAAGAAATAAAATGTACGTATTCATAATACCTGAAAGAAATGAGGAATTTGAAGAAAATTTTGAAAGGAACAGGAAGATTTTTAAGTTTAAGGTTATAAGGTATTTCTTTCGCCTTCCTAGCATGCTTTCGTGGTGTAGTGGTCAGCACGCTCTGCGCGTTTTCGAGAGGTCCGTGGTTCGAGTCCCGGCGAGGGCATTAGTCATTTTTTATGATTTCTGCTTTGAAATAACGTAATGTCTCTACAGCGGCCCCCGAACTAAAAAAGGTGGTGGATAATGATTCTCCACAACCAGGATTTGGCGACTGGGTCCCTTAATCCCTAGTCGCCCTTTAAAAGGGGGAGTATATAAGGTATTTCTCCCGCCTTGTTCGCATGTCTTCGTGGTGTAGCGGTCAGCACGCTCGGCGCGTTTTCGAGAGGTCAGTGGTTCGAGTCCCGGAGAGGGCATGACTCATTTTTCACGTCTTTCAGTATCAAAAATCCTTATATATCTACAAAGAAATATGAATATTTGTATAACTTGAAATATTTTTGTATCTGAAAGTGATTAACGATTAAGAAAATAGAGACCTAGCAAGGAATTTTGTGGACACAATTGTGTTGCAACAGTCATTCGGTAAGTTCTAATGGAGAAATTATTAGCAACTTGTAATTTTACACCATAAAACGCTGCGAATTGTATCAGTACTTAAGGAAAGAGCAAAGTGTTTTATGCAGTTTTAACAAGTTATTATGACTTAAGTCTTTAATACAACTTCCCATTTCCGTATTCCTTACCAGACTGCAAATTAGACTTTTGCGTATTCAAGCTGAGTATTTTGAGTATTTAGATTAAAGCTACTGGCAATCGCGTCTTGCTGTTAGTATTCGTGCTAGCTCTGTTTAAAAGTTATATTCCGGTTTTTAGCATCTCGTAGCCGATGTTTTAAACATGCGCCAGTAAAATATGTCAGTTACCTTAAATTATTGCATTTTTTGTATAGTCTTTGACTACGTTTCTACACTTTAATTTAACTTTGTTATATTAATTTAAATATCCACAAGTAGCGAAAGTTTCGCCTGTAGCATAAGTTGTGCCTGTTCTTCAGTATTCTGTGAGTTGTTTAAGCCGTAGTGATACTCGTCGTGTGTCTATTAGAGTCTGTAGGACTTAGCTCCTAATTACAATAGAAGCCTTACAGAAGCATTACAGTTTTTGAAGAGACAGGCGTGAAAAGTCAATTGTACCTTCGTCGGGATTCGAATCACGGCTTTTCAACTTCCTAACCACTTACACCACGAATATATCCCCTAAGGAATGCCATAATTCCTTACAATATCAGTATATTTGCCTATTGTTGGATCTGCAGGACATAATTATTTGATTACGTTATATAATTTTAATAGTATATTTTTACTACGTTTTAAGGTTTAGTTGCAGGTTTCCTTTCTGATTTTATAAATCGTGGTCTTAGAGAATTTGAATAAATAAATAGAAGATGCCTGCATACACAAATTGTGAGCTTGTCTGTTTCTCGCTGAATGAATGTGAAATGGAAAAAGGCAAACTTGACTATGAATCAAGATTAATACTATAGAAATAAATTAAAAATAGCCGTACTTAGAACAGAAGAATATCTACACTTGCTGCTGCTAAAGAAGCAACCAGGGATTTCCCACGGAACTTCCTGCACGATCTTATAAAAATTCATAATCATGGCGTAATTCATCTTTAGACCAAATAAATAATATATTTTTTGTTGTCGTTGTCTTGTCCATGAATTTCATAGAAGAATGGTTGCCAGAGCCTCAAGGAGGTTGGAATTATATTTCCACCACAATTTTGAGGAAAAGCATCCGGGGGGGTCCGAGGGTCTCCCACCTCTTTCCACTATCACCAATCCACATGAAAGCACAATCAAATCTTTGAACGTTATTAAATGCAGCTGCCTTTCATCTGGAGAGAGACATTTTCGCTACAAAACTTGAATTTTCTCTGTAAAAGTTTTGGTTTGGTTTATATGATTATGGCAAAGTTCTCGGGGTCTGTCTAAGGAAAGGAATGCCTTCGAGGAGGACCTTCCAAGGGAAACTGGATCGCATACACGTTACACATAGGGGAAACCAAACCACGAAAGCACCCATGCAACCGGCCTGTTCGACGAGATTCGGACTGCGGATCTATCTGTATACAGCGGCCGCGTGGCCGCTGGTTGGCTTTCCCCGCAAGAAGTTTTCCAAAAGAATGAAGTTCGACGAATCAGAACTAGGCGTAAGCGCACTTTTGTTTTAGTATTGCAATGTCTATTTCTATACCGCTTGCCTCGATTCGACTGTGAGTCGCTAGCCATAATTGCTCTTCACCTATTGCATACAGGATTGAGCTACATCCTGGAGCCTGCAACATGTGACCTACTAAGTCATTTACCAACTTCAAAGACTCTAAGACCAGCAATTATGCCCTTCCTCAGAAAGAGATGACGTCACGAGATTGCGACAGCAAAGCCAGTTTACGCCAGGTAGGTCCCAAGCCGATGCCATTAGACTGAATAGAAATTTACATCTTAAGCTTTATTATATCATTACTTTTAAACAATAATTCATTTCTTGCTTCATCAGTTTTTTTTAAACTGATATGTCTCCCTGCAATAGTCCTTCATCGAGCATGTTGTATTCGATTTATATTCACCTAAAGAAACGATTTATAAATTAATAAAATGTTAACGCTTAAAGTAATTACAGAGCTAAAAGGCTTCAGCCATATAGTTAAACCAAATTTTCATGACTGCATCTAACGCCCTGCTGAATTAATCAAACATAGCGGCAAATTTAATTCCAGAAATCACACTTCAAATTACATTTAATAGTAATTTTTCGCATCAAAATTAATTCTGCTGAAAGTTTCAATACTTCTTGGCGATGTTGATAGTTAGAGCTATGAAAGAATTCTGTTTCTTTTTAAGCTGTTTTAAACTTATGTAAATTATAGTGAATATGATCACTACCCATGATCAAACTATTTAATAGAGATCTTGATGTTGTTTATATTAATACATCATTAATATTCTATATTTTTCTACTCGTACACTCAGTTTTCACGAAGAGAATGAAATACAAATAGCTTCCCAAAATATGAAAAAAAGAATGTATCACGTAATTTTAAGCAGCAGACACACCAAAATTACGTAACGATTATAAATGATCTAAATTACTTCCATCAGAACAGAAGAAAAATATTTTAAAATGCAAAGTTAAATGATAAAAAGCATCCAAAACGTTTTTCTCGAATTTTTCTTTCCTTTCAATATTATATGTTCTCATGTCTCAATGATAAATGATTCTCTGGGATATAATTAAATATAGCTATTCAATTAAAAAGCGCTGCTCTAACGTCTGTCGCATATTTTTAAAAATGTTCAAAGGCAAAAGCACTGACCGTAGAAATTAAAGTATTTTCGTTTTACATGTTTTGAGTTATTGAACACTTTGGCCTTTATGTGTAGTTTCAGTTTGTACTTTTAAGGAAATTTTACAATAATCCTTACTTACAACTGAATATATCAATGAAAACTTTGTCAATAAGATATTGAACGCTTTGGCTTTTATGTATAATTGTTCTTGTAATGAACTTTCACAATGATCCTTACTTAAAACTGAATCAAACCTCTTTCTGTTCAAATCTGGTTAAAAACGAGTAAAAACAAATCTGAAAGAATTCAGATACTGACGTCTCACTAAACTGTTTGTTATGGTTATTACACTGTCGCTGAGCTCTCAGTATATCAATCTGCTTTCAGGCTCCTGCTAACACAACTCTTTTTTTTTTTCATTTCGACTTTTATTATTAAACAACCTTTTCTTCCCACTTATGCCAGCTAAAGTTCAATAGCAAAATTTAAAAAAAATTAAAAGCAGTATATTTTTAATTATTCCTAATAAGTGTTTTCCAAACATTTTTCTATTTTTTTCAGTCTTTTCTCTGCTCGACATGCCTGTTTTCAATTTTCTTAACAATATGACCTTCATAACATTTTTTTCCATTTAAAATTTCTTGTCAAACATCACTTTCTTCTCATTAATGGCCCATAAAATTCAATAACAAAATTTAAAAAAAAATTAAATCAGCTTATATTTGGATATTGAACGCTTTATATTTAGAATTCTCGATACACTGTTAAGTTTTCCATCAATTTTCTTCAGTCTTTTCTCAGTTCATTTTATCAATGTTCAGTTTCTCAGCAATCCAATAAGCACAACGTTTTTTGGCATTTTTCTTGTTAATTTTATTTATTAAACCTCCCTTTCTTCGCATTTACGGCATATAAAACTTAACAGCAAAATCACAAATTATTTTAAAACAGCATAAGTTTAGAAATCCCTATACAAAGAAGTGTCACCATATATACACTGCTCAATATTGAAAATGCAACACCAAGAAGGAGAGGTCAGAAATTTAAGCAAATTTTAGAGTAGACGCACGTCACTGAGTTATGCGAGGGAAGGAACGTACAAAATGGGCAATATTCGTGTCGTTATTTCTACCAGACGAATTATCGAAGTTGGTTTTTGTCCCGGAGGATACGTGTAATATTAGAGAATGCCAGGTCGCTGTCAACGAAGGCACTTCGAGCAGATAGTCGATTTTACGAGAGGTATGGTGATCGGACTGAGAAGGGCGGGTTGGTCAAATCGCAGCTGATACCCACATGGATGCGAGCACGGTGCATCGGCTATGGCGAACATGGTTGGAACAAGGGAATTTGGGAAGAAGGAGGGGTGCAGGTGCAGCCAGATTGACGTCAGCACGCGTGGATCGACACATCCGCCGACAAGCTGTGGCGGTCCCGCAAGTCACTTGTACTGCGATTCTGATACCCTGGATGTTCCCGTGTCGACGAGAACCATTTCCCGTCGATTGGTTGAACGTGCCCTGCACTCACGGCGTCCGTTAAGAAGACTGCCATTGACCCTACAGCATAGACGCCAACGTTTAGAATGGTGCCGGACTGGAGCGATGTGGATGACAGAATGGCGAAACGTCGTGTTCTCAGATGAGTCACGTTTCTGTTAATCCAATGACAGTCGCCGCATACGTGTGTGGCAACGACGTGGAGACGAATCTAATCCGGCAGTAACTGTGGAACGTCCCACCGTCCGACAACGTAGCATAATGGTTTGGGTCGCTATGGCCTATGGTACCAAGTCACCTCTAGTTCGTATTCGGGGCACTATGACGGACCAACGATACTTGGATAATGTACTGCGGCCGGTGGCAATCCCCTCTTCAGGGGTTAATGCAATTTTTCAGCAGGATAACGCCCGACCACACAGCGCTCGCATCTGCCAACATGCTCTGCAAGGTATACAGATGCTTCCCTGGTCACCGTACTCTCCTGACCTGTCCGCAATCGAACATGTGTGGGATGTGAGTGGACGTCGTTTGCAGACTCTGCCCCTGCCTCGTTCAGAAGACGAACTGTGGCAAAAAGAGAATAGAGAGCCATCCCTCAGGACACCATCCGCACTCTCATTGACTCTATGCGTAGACGTGTTTCTTCGTGCATCGTTATCCGCGGTGGTCCTACATCCTAGTGAGCCGGTGGACGGGCTGCATTTACCAATTAACCATTATGGTAGAGGGGTGGTGCACACGTCCCCCGTCAACTATCAACTATCCTAATGAGCCGACGCAGTTCTCGCTCTGTATTCTGACTATCATTTTGAAATGAAGATCACTTATTGCTGCTTGCTGTCTCTGTCTTTTTTCCAAATTTCATCACTTTCTGACCACTCCTTCATGGTGTTGCATTTTCAAAGTCGAGCAGTGTATATATATATACGTTCGCTGTATTACGCTGTATGTATACGTTCACTGTTCTTCAAAAATGATACATGGCGATAACATATCGTGGAGCATCCTTTAATTTTGGAAGGGATAGAGACAAAAACTGAGGAACGAGAATAATGGCACCCTATGTGATAAGCAACTGAACCTAAATTTTGCATATACTACTTGCAAATTTTGAGCAATTCATTTTCGAAGTGCTATTCAAATAGATCTAAAGAAGGCTTTCCAAAAAAGACATGGTGCTAAGAACGGTTGTGTGAACAAAGGTTTCGGATTAAATAGAAAAACAAAAACTGGGATTTCTTTAACCCAGAAGAGCTATTAGTCTCGAAACGACATTTTGTGGCATTTCGCTATAAATGGCAAATCACGTTTTAAATTGTTACCACCAAATATTATCACCCTATATTATATTTAAAGAAACTAAATAATGAAGAATCTGCATGAATGTATGTATATTTCTCGCACTGTGCAAAAACGGCTTTACCCAAAGCCATCAAATTTTGAATAACGTAATTCTCCACCCGAACATGGGCGCATGGACACCCGAATTTTGAATTTCGAATTTGTTTTATTATCTATTTCATATTTTGCGAAACGAAATTTTGATTAGCAAACTCAACGATTTCAAAGCGAGCAAATGGCATCACTGTACGGGAAAAGAGAATTTTATTTCCACCTTGCATGGCTGTCTGTTGGAAGTTCTAAGAGATAGACCATTTTAAAATATTTTTAGCCCAGATACTCTAGAAACGTGTATGTGTATGTAAATTAATCAAACTCCCCTTTCGGCGTAATATAAAATCTGAAAGCTTTCAGATTTTTTTTTCGTGTGATTGATAATCACCAAAACGCTCCCCGGCCATCACTTACTGTCTCATTATCCTTTCTCTTAGATATTTCATTTCTTCTTCTTAAGTGAAATAACGACATAAATACGTTTCTGCTTCTCCAAAAGACTCGTAAAACTACTGACACGGGTAGGTTGCTTATAGCCTTAAGGAAGATTTCTTGATTAAATAATCATGCCTGAATGGCTGTTAACATAAATAATTGTGACCTTCAACATAGTTGCTGAAAGATTTAACAGATTTTAAAAGTAACGTATCAGGGACAAAGCATGTTTTTGCGTAGTCGAGTGCGAAATGTCCTGAGAGCATTTTTCAAGATTTAGAATTAAGCTTTCTTTACACTAAACGCATAAGCGTGAAAATCCCAAGCAAAATTTTCAATTGGCACTTTTAAAGCCAAATTAAAAAAAAAATTGCCAATTTTTTGCTTTGGTTTATAAGATATCGTTTTAGTTCTTTAACTAGTTATTTTATGTTACACCACTTTCCTATTCTCTTAATTTCCAATTTACTTGACAAAATGTAAATTTCTAGCTAATTTACTGCCAAAATGTAAATTTCTAGCTCGCATGATATTCAAATGAGATAGAAAGAAGGGAATATTTAAGCAAAGATGTAGCGGTTTATTTTAATTTTCTAATAGCTATTTTTATTTTGGAACAAATCTTTCCTTTACCTTCTTGTTTCCCACCAACGATTCCCAATGATTTGGTTTGGTTTATTTAATTATGGTAAAACGCTGGATTGGCTTTCTGCCTAAGGTAAGAAATGCCTTTGTGGAGGATTTTCGTAGAGAAATTGGCTCGTATACACGTGATACATGTGGAAAACCACGAAAATGTTCATGCAGCCAGACCGCCTGCGTTTGCCGGGATTCGAACCCCGGGGCCAAACTACCAGTGCTCAGCGACTTCGACAACCGCTCGGCTGCTGATGGAGGCCATCTGGGAAATTATATTAAGTGAATAAAGGGTTTTTTATACTCTTCTACTGACTTCTTGTCATTAATAAGACCTGAGAATAATTCCTCATAGAGCTTGTCCTCTAGAGCTTCTTAGCTTACGCTCCTCAAGAGAACAAGACTGTACAGTCTTTACTATAACTTCTCCTTTCCGTAATCCTCACCAGAATGAAAATTAGTAGTGAGTATTTAAACTTAGTGTTTTGGATTTCGGAGACAGAGCATGTTTCTGGTATCCTGGCTGCATGGTTAGTTCCAGCCAGTTCTATGAAACGTAATTTTTCGCCTTTGCTGTCTCTCACTGCCGACACTTTAAATCTGACGCGCCGGTAAAGTATTTAAACCAGTTTCTAGTATAGTATTTAACTGTGTTAAGCATTTAAATTTGGTTGTTATATTTATTATCTGTGAAATTTCAGTTACTTAGTATCTATATTTTAGTTATTTAGTGCCTGTGTAGCAATGAGTAAAATGTACAGTCTAATGTCTTCACGAGCATATGTAGCATCTTAATAAACTCCCCATGCGTTCCTTGTGGGGCGTCGGGGGTGTTACAGTAATGCAGTTGCGGGATCCGGACAATGCCTTATTAATCTACGTAAGCCGCTCGGGTGTCCAGACCCGTTTTCACCTGTCACCTGTTATATTTAGTTGCATCGCCAAGAACTGTGGTTATTGTAGCACAAGAGCTTGCACTTATGTGTAAGACACAAGACGTTCTCAGACATAGCGATAATTTATTTCACTCCTGACAGAGTTATAGGACTTAACCAGTATTACCAGATCAAGTGCAATCCTACAGAATTATTAATATTTATGGCAAAAATCTTGAAAACATGACGCTTATATCGAAACGGAGGGAATATTAAGTATCATTACGCACAATTAATTGCAATGAAAATAAAATATTTTAGTACACTTCAGAAAATCGCTTTGCCTTATCATTCCTTACACCGTATAAGGAAAAGAATAATTTTCTGGCTACCTGTCTTGCATTCTAAATTTATATTATTCGAAGTCATTTCCCGCTTTTTTATGTTTTTAACTACAGTTCCTAACAGAATCGTGAAATCGAACTTTCCTTATATGGAAAAATAATATCTTATATTAGATTTGAAGTGTAAGACAAAAATACACATTTCACTGTGAAAGCATAATTCTTTTCAACTTCATTAAAGAAAGTTAACGTTATATTTACATTGCTTAACTATTTTTTGCCCTAATTCTTTTAATAAATTACTCTTTCAGTCTGTATTTTTTCCCGTGAGATCTGAAGAGCTGTTTAGAGTTTTAGAACATTAATATTTTAAACAACGTTATCTTTCTCATTAAAATGCTAAGCTTGTGAAAGTGAACCAGACATGGAATTTGAAGAAGATAAATTTCATTCAAACAATTTATTTCAATTATTCTGCCAATCCACTGCTATTAATGGAAATTAATATATTAATATATGCAACAGTAAAGTGAAACCGATATGGTTAATTTAAATTTAACTACACTAGTTCAAGATTTAAGCAAAAAGACAAATTTTCTTCCTGTTTCTGATACACCCTCAGCATCTTAAACGGACAAAAGATAAAACGGCCCTAATTGGATGTCCTAAAACGGCGAAATTGTAGAGACATTAGGTTATTTGGAAGCAGGAGACATGAAAAATGAGCATTTCCCTCACCAGGACTAGAACCACAGACCTCTCGAATACGCGGAGAACGTGCTGACCACTACATCACGAAGGCATGCCGCAAAGGCAGGAGAAATAACTTATATACTTCCTCTTTTAAAGGGTGACTGGAGATTAGGGATACCAATCGCCAAATCCTGGTGGCGAAGAACCATCATCCACACCTTTTTTAGTTCGGGCGTCACTGTACATTTATTACTTTATTTTCGGTCTCAGAAAGCTGAAGAAATGATCAATGCGCCCCCCGGGATTATAACCACGGACCTCTCGAATACGCGTCCAATGTGTGGACCACTATACCACGAAGGCATGCGAAGAAGGCGGGATAAATACTTTATATACTCCCCCTTTTAGAGGGCGACTTGGGATTAGGGTCCCAATCGCCAAATCTTTGTGGTGGAGAATCATCATCCACCATATGTTTTAGTTCGGTCGCCACTTGTAAAGACATTAGGTATTTTTGGAAAGCAAGAGAGAGGAAAAATGAGCAATGGCCTCGCCGGGACTCGAACCACGCACCTCTTGAATACGCGTCGAGCGTGCTGACCACTACACCACGAAGGCATGCGAAGAAAGCGGAAGAAATACCTTATAAAGTAACAACTAAAATTTAGTGCTTCTTCCTGAATTATAAAACAAACTAAATGCATTGAAACCTTGAATCAGGAACTTAAATCGTTCCTTTGTATGTAAGTTCCTGCCGCCCAGACGGGGAAGTGGGTACTGATTCTGGCTACCGTACCGAAGGGTCAGCGTTCAAATCACGGAGAAGATATGGATGTAAATTGTCTGCCCCTGCACAGGAGGCAACGGTGGCCTACTGTTAGGTGCCTCCATAATAAAATGGCCACCATTTCTGGCTTAGTAATTGCCATAGCCAATCATGGCTAGTGCCCGTCACGCACACAAAACATTCATTTCTGAAAATAGTTCATCATCTAAAAGATTCACAGTTTTCTCCTATAGGAATTAATGTAAAATGAATTAATCCGTTCTCTAACTCCAAATGATTGCTTAGAAAAGAGTGCTTTGTATGTAAGTTCGTAATGTAAAACCAATGGAATCCCTTAAATCTGACAAGTACACAGCACTAATATGTACACAATATTTGACACACTACTAAATATATAAAATGTAGGAAAAATTTAGCTATGTTTTATCTTTTCTCTAGGAAAAATATTTGACAGCATAAGGAGGAAACGGTGAAAAAAACCCAAAGGGGCATAATGTTATTGTTTGAAGGAGAACTCCTATTGCCTAAAAATACCAGGTAGCTGTTGTCTTTCTGGAGTTTTTTTCTTTTTCTTTTCTCTTTTACTTAACATCAGTCACATCCATTTCAAATTCGCCTAGCTCATTAAAAATTTAGCTACCGTGATTTGTTTCTGTGTATATATTAAAATGTTCGTAAAGTAAGACATGGCATTGTCACTGCAAATATGTTTGCTGTACTCCCCTATTTTGTACGTCTTCTGCTCCCAAATAAAATGTCTATTGATGTCTACAACATATGTCGGCAAAGCCTGGTGAATATTTTTTAAAGATTTTTCATGCTGTAAATATTTGCATGTTACTTTGCTTATCTTTACTAATGATGCATTTAAAAACTGTGCAATGGATTTCAGCGTCAGCGGGTTTTCTATTGTCAGCAGAGACTTCAGTTTATAAACATCAGAAATAGTACTTACATAGGATAATCCCAAATTACAAATTGTACCACTAGACCTTACTAGCTTAGAGTTTCCACGTCTCTTTGCCAAAAAGCATTGGCCTGAGTAGAGCATATCGTCCTTGATGTTAACTTCTGTTTTCCTTTTTTTTATCATTTTTGTCAAGAACGGCCACAAAGAACTAATCATAGCGGGATGAGTTGCCGGTGAAACCATCGTTATGCTTTCGAAGTCTTTTAAAAATGGTGCTTTAAGTTAATCATAAGTGTACGAGCGGTTTTCCAGATTCATGTATGGAGACAAGCCAAATAAGAACTGTTACAACTTAAACTTTCTGAACATCCACTGGCAAGCAGAAATGAGGAAATGAGAAAAAAGGACAGGTTACTGATGAAGATCCTCCAAAGACCATTCACCAGAATTCGACTGAGATTTTTTCTGCACGCCACAGATCTTGGGAAAGAAGAACATGATGCTTATGTCTCCTTCCCACCACTTAAAAAATTTTTTTTTCTTGCTCAGTGCAACGTTTTCTGTTTCTCCGGAAAAAGGAACGAAAATAATTAAAAGAAATGCAATTCAGTTATGTAGACGAACTGCAACAATTTGGGTCAGCAGTTAAAGAACTGTTTCCAACACGAGGCAAAACACTGTTGAAAATATATCGAAGGCTGGTGAAGAACCCTTTGAGGGGACTTCGATATGTAAGAGTAAAGTATAAGATATTTCGGTCATTTTGGGGTATCCTTTTTATCTTTTTTCGGGTATTCGTTTAATGCTGCTAGCCGTGATTAACGAATTTTCTCTCTCCAGTTCATATTTTTGCATTTATGAATTTTAATGCCATGCTTTTGAAAATATTTCTGAATTGCAGAATAAAGCTGCTTCACTTCTTCACTTTCATTTTTGACCAAGAATAAATTTCAAAATAACAGACGCTATTTCTCACTCATTTGAAATTATATGGTATTTTCAGAAATTTTTACTACACAACATTTACATTTTTCGATCTTTCATTTTATATTTCGCATTATTAAGTTGAGCTGTAAATTTAAGCAACAGCTGCTAATAAAGATATTAGAAATTTAATAAAAATTATTTAAGTGCACTTATCTCTTTCGACTTATGGGAATTGTTCTTAATATGCCACTGATAATCCACTTAACATAATTACCAAGCAGAAGTGTGTAAACGATTAATTGCAAAGCAATCATAAGTGCGTATTTTACGTGCCGCGGCATACATATGGCTGTTTAATCTTTGAAGTCTAGTAATGAAAGCTTCGGTGAATCTCAAACACTTTTAATCTGTCATTACCTGCAGGAGGGAGGTTGGAGAAGTTGAGATAACAACAGTGAATTGCGCTATTAAATTGTAAATACTCACCATTTAATAGGTTTTCCACGTAGTATAGTGCTTAATGCAATGCAGATCCTTTTCAAACTCTTTTTATGACACTAGAAGACTTCTTTTAAAACTTATTAATTTTCTGAATTTGTTAAGAGCTGATTTGGATTTAATTGCTCTAATATTTACAGAATCTGTTTGTATTTGGAATACTGATGTATGCCTGTCTTTGTCCAGTAACATTTTTACTTTATGAAGGGTTAAATATAGAGTACTTAGTGTTCAAATGAACGTTGCCTCGCTGTAAGTCGTGCGGTAACACAGTGAATTTCTTGAGTTTCTTTTTTTTTTACAGTTATTCTTATTTCAGTTTTACACAGTTCTTATTTCTCGTTCGCTCAGTTAATTTTTAGGATATTAATACAGGATAACAATCGTTAACAATTTAGAAACAATGATACAGGAAAATAAATAATTATTTTCAGGATATTAATACGTAAAACGTTCATGATGTTTCACGATTTATGATTCAGTTCATTTTTAGGATATTAATACAGGATAATAATCATTAACAATTTATAAACAATGATACAGGAAAATAAATAATTAATTTCAGGATATTAATACGTAAAACATTCATGATGTTTCACGATTCATGATTCAGTTCATTTTTAGGATATTAATACAGGATAATAATCATTAACAATTTATAAATAATGATAAAGGGAAATAAATAATTAATTTCAGGATATTTATACGTAAAATATTCATGATGTTTCAATATTCATGATTCAGTTAATTTTTAGGATATTAATACAGGATAATAATCATTAACAATTTATAAATAATGATACAGAAAAATAAATAATTAATTTCAGGATATTTATACGTAAAATTAATAATCATTAACAATTTATAAATAATGATACAGAAAAATAAATAATTAATTTCAGGATATTAATACGTAAAACATTCATGATGATCTAAGTAATGTATCTCGCATCTATAATAAAAAATTAAAAATAATATTTATTTAAGTTTCTCAGTTGGTACTGCAATAAGCCAGATTTTAGGCTTTGTTTAACACATTTCAATTTTGCGTTGGGAAAACTAATTTATTATTATCTGACTCTTACCACCTGTTTATGTATCATGAACTAAAGCGACATTTTCTTAACACCTGAACATTAGTTATTAATATATTTTAATGACTGCTCGCTCGTCAGGCACTAAC
>KK120756.1:55262-134361 GCA_000611955.2 Stegodyphus mimosarum | reverse complement strand
ATGCCGAAGCTCATCAATCAGTTAGCTATTTCATCCTCGAGAATGTTAGTCAGTCTGCGTCACGACTATACTACGTCTGCGAAGGAGGGGAGGAACGAAACAACTGAGAAATTCGCACCTTGAATTCGAATTAACAGTCAGACTGGCTAGCTTCTACACCATTCAGAGTGACAGGTAAAGATACAAGTAGGAGGGATAGAACAATTTCACTATTAGCTATCCAACTCCATTAACTGCTCAGTTTATAAGGTATTTCTCCCGTCTTCTTAGCATGCCTTCGTGGTGTAGTGGTCAGCATGCTCTGCGCGTATTCGAGAGGTCTGTATTCCATTGTTTTGTTTCATTGTCCGTTAGCCACCGAGATCCCCAGATATAACTCCTTATGAATTTTTCCATGGGATTTTCTTTGTGCTTCCATTTCCCCAGGATTTACAGCAACTGAAGCAGTGGGTGACTGAAATGTTCGATTCGTTAACAAAGAAAATACTATCACGAGTGTGGCAAAAATTGGAACACCGCATAAGTATTTATTGTGTCACCGGAGGGCACATATAGAGCATCTATATAAACTTGAATAACTATACTTTCACTTTAAATTTGATTTATCAAAATAAAATAATTACAGCGTTCACAGGGGTGCTTTCTTTTTCTTCCATTCAATATGAAACACCTCGTATACAAAATTCTATCGTCGATACGCACTACTGTACGTTTCGCTAGTTTATGCATGTGAGTATGGCTATGTGTGGGTGAGAATGATGGGGCTTATGTTACATGAGGCACATAATTGTTGTCCTTTTTGCTAAGTTTTCGATTATTTTTTTAATCTTTTGAAGATGTTTATTTGTAGTTGCATATCTTAAAAAGGCACCTTTTTTAAGGTGTAGATCATCTATTGTGGCGCAATGAATATCCGCCTCGTTAAGCATGCCCTGGGAATGTCCGAATCCATTGATTATTTAGGCACCTGATCAAAGGGATTCGGCCTAACTTGCGTTATCGTGAAAGATCGACGCCATGTTAAAGTTTTACTTCTCAGTGTCTATGGTATTTCCCCCTCTGGAATACTCGCACACTCGGCGACTATTCCAGAGGTCCAGGTTCGAGTCCCGGCGAGGACATTGCTCATTTTTTAGGTTTCCTGCTTCAAAGTTACCTGACACCTCTACAAGTGTGGCTATGATATTAACAGTTCTGGTTGGTTTTCTATTTTAAGCATAATTATCGAGATTTAAAAGATTTTTTTTAACCCAAAAATGTCATTGATTAAAGGAAGTATTTTCAAGATTTTTGGCTCTGTGTCATCTTTTTGTCAAAGAAAATGCTGCTCGACTCCTTTTTCTTTAAAGCATGTAAATTATAATCCGAAGTAATATATAGTTAATTACTTACGTGACCAATGACGTAATTTTAGACAAAATTTTCCATAGCTTCAAATGATAAAACAAGGAAAATCTTTCTAAGCAAGTGATTTTCTACCAAATAAATAAAATATATAGTAATAACAATAATAAAAACCCTGAGATCATATTCATTTGGGCGTACCGAAACTATTAGCATGAATTGAGTAAATATAATTTATTGCAATTCTATGTAATATGTAGAATCGTACCTTTGTTTGAAGCATAAGTTAAAACGAGACTCAGACTGAACCTAATCGATTTATCGCTATAATAAGTAATCAAGCAGAGAACGTAAGAAGAATGTAACTAATGTTTAACTAATAAATATTTGCAGAAAAGTAAAATGGAAACTTAAGCATAGAAAATTAACGCAACTTATAGCACTTAATTTTAAACTGACATAGTTAACTAACAAAAGTCATTAATACATTTTTTATAAAGTTTTACTGGTAATTTAGTGCATGAACTTATCTATAAAAATTGCTAAGTTAATTATGATATTATTTTCTTCACTTTTGTTAATCTGATACTCTTATAGTGAAAATTATTTCTTGTTTTGCTTAAATTTCGTGTTTTTTAAAAAAATATTAGTTATTCAAGAATTATGAAAGCAAAAATCATTCTTCTTTCCACCTTGCTCTCATAAATCATTATGCGAATACCCGTTAATAATTATTAAAGCCTGAAAAACGCATGTCTGTGATGTTATCGTCATGCGATAATTTGTAGGTACTTTATTTTTTACCACGATATTTTCGACGACTATGTTTTTAAATTGCGAAGTTTTTGAACCGCTTTGTTTTCGATGACGATATTTTGTACCACGATATTTTCTCTTTGCTTTATTTTCTCCCGCGATGTTTTCGCCTTGCGTTGTTTTCTCCGCGACGTTTTCGTCCGCCATGTTTTTGCCGTGATGTTTTCGGCTGTAACCATGGCTCAATGCCAATTACAAACAGTACGTATTATTTAATACTGTACTCTCCCATATGATGAGCAGTAACTATACGTGCCTATGTATACAGCCATTTTTTTTTGCTTTGATTTGAAAATACAACATCTATCATAATATATCATCTGGTCATTCAACGGTTCGGATTTCCATATCAGTGACTTAACAGTCACAAAATTTTTAACAGCAGCATAGTTTCAAAGTTTCCGTCAGAGTGTGAAGTCTCAGTTTTGTTGTCAGTTTCTAAGTTGTCTCTAAATTTTGTTGTCAGTTTTATAAGTCTCTAAGTGTCTCAATTTATGGTATAATTGTTTATAGTTTATTTACCAATTTTTTTTATTTGTCATTTTAGCTTTATTTATTTAACACCACTTTCTTGGCATTTACGCCACAATAAAATCGCAAAAACCTTTAAAATCAGCATATCTTTAGAATTCCCAACAGAGTGTTAATTGTTGCCATACAATTTTTTATATTCGCTATATTATTCATGTTTGTTTATAATTTCTTTAAAAATATTACATACTAATAGTATTCTTTTATTAGAACAATGATTCAATACTAAAGTTAAACGAATACAAAATTGAGGATTGAAGCTGATACATTTAATGCTTAGTAACTAGAGCTTGTCTTCACAATGACCTCATTCTCGCTGCATCTGGCGGTATTCCAAGAATACATTTAAAATGCTTATAAATGTAATATGCTGTACTCAATCACCTATCTATTTAAAACCACATACCTATCACTATACTATACTGTCACATACCTATTATTTATATGATATCTATTTTAAATATACAAGTTTAGAAATTTTGGATTATCTCATAATGTACCCTTTTTATGAAAGTATGTAAGAGCTTCAAGGGAAGTAACATATCCGGTTTATAAATTCTTAACAAAAATCTGATATGTTGTTCCCATTAATATACCCTCAATAACTATTTTATTAACGTTTAAATTTAAGTATCTGATATTGTTTAATTTACATCGCCACAAGTAGTGGTTTGTCTGCAGCACGAACTGTGCCGGTTTTGTTAAAAGTTCACTTTAACAAAAAGTTCGTTTAAAAATTCGCAAGTCTCTTTCACACTATTTTCGTACTGTGCTATAGTGATAACTCTCTATACTATAGCATATTATACTATACTATACTGTATTCGTACTATAATATTTTATGCTATACTATAGTGATAATTTGCTAGTTCTGTAGTAGGGCTGTAGGACTCAAATTCAGCTATCCTCTCACGTACAGCCTTGTGCGGTTAAATAAATTAATTATATTTCTTATAGATGAAAGCATGATTGCAGACTTTCAATCTTTCATGTTTTCTTATTAGGAAAATTTAACTATGTTTACATAAAAGGTTAAAACAGTGAATTAATTTCAAGATGGGAAGAGTTCTTGAAGGTCGGTCCGATAAGTCAATAATTGCAGCTGGTTAACTGAATTACGTCAAGATGGCAGATGTGTATACAAAATTAATGATTCTCTATTGATGATGAATTTGATTCTATTGACGAAGATTTATATGGAATAAATTTACAACATTATGGGCTGAGTTGCAGATTAATCAGATATAAAAGAAATGCCATTAGTCGCTGCAAGTTCGCTTATTATCGAAAGGTTAGGAGTTGCAAGGTTTTCTCAGTAAAATTGTAGAATGTAAATCTAATTACGAATTTTGACTTAATTCCACCATCAAACTACTAAATTGTTTCACCTTACTGATTTGAGAAACATTCTGATGCTTCAGAAAGCTGTAGTATCACTAGGAGTCTATACTAGTACCAATTGCTATTTTTCATTTTCATGCTTCTTTTGAACTTCTTCATTTGATCTTTTCTTCAAAATTATGTACGTTGTTTATTCTACAAACTCACAGTCTTCAAAAGACAATATTTACCGGCAGGATAAATAAATATGCTTGTTAAAAATATATTCAGCATTTCACTAAGTAGAATTTTTGTCTGTGAGGATTATAATAAAAATTAAATTCAGTATTTATAAAATTCTTATACTGAATTCAGTACTGAAATTATTTTCACAAAATCTTCTGTGTTATTTTCAGAAATTTTGTAATTAAAAGTACATGCTTATTTTAAATATTTAAAGAAATTAAAACTTTTAATTACTTTTTTCAAGTACTATGTGTATGAGCAGAACTTTTTAAAAAAGGTTTGAACATTTAGTTTAGAGAAAAACGTTTTTAAAAGCTTAGACTTTTAAAAATTCTACCCTAGAACTGAAGCCTTTTAAACAGAAAGACGCGTTTCTTTTGAACTTCTCCATTTGACGTTTCTTCAAAATTATTTGTGTTATTTATACTACAAACTCTCAATCCTCAACAGGTAACATCTATCAGAAGACAAGCGTTTTGTTTTTTAAAATCTATTCAGCATTTAACTAACTGCAATATTTGTCTGTAAAGATAATAATAATAATAAAATTCTTTATTTAAAAAATTCTCATACTAAATATGTAGTCATTAGGCATATTTTGAAAGCAGGAGCTATGAAAAATGAGCAATACCCTCGCCGGGACTCGGAACAAGGACCTCTCGAATACGTGCATGCTGACCACTACACCACGAAGGCATGCTAAAAGGGCTGGAGAAATACCTTATAAATACTGAAATATTAAATTCAATACTGAAATTATTTTCACATATTATTTTCAGAAATTTTCTAATTAAAAGTACATGCTTATTTCAAATATTTAAAGAAATTAAATTCGTATTCACTTTTTTCAAATGCTATGTATATTAGCAGAAATTTAAAAAAAAATTAGTTTAGATTTGTTTAAAATTCCACTGTAGAACTGAAAAGCCTCTTAATGAGAAAGACGCAACTTGGTATACTATGATAAGGATAATAGGTAATGCAAATTAGGTATCGCAAGTTCTTTGCCCTGGTACAGTTCGCTGCCCTTAGCGTGGGGAGGCGGATGAAGCCTCTTTAAGTTTCACTATAGACGAAACACGTAAATTGTTTTCGTTTTCAATTTGCCCAATTTTTGATCCCAACAGCCGAACAGACACGCGAAAATGTAATTAGCAGTGGGATAGATTGACATTGTATCGTCACTTTAACAAAGTAACGTATTTTCATATCAATTCAGTCCTACATAAAGTTTCCGGATATTTTCGCTTTCAGTACAAGATATCGCAAAGAAATATGAAGGAAAAAGCAGGCATATAAAAACAATAACTTAAACATGAAGAGGTACCATAATTAATACACTCGTATCTGCGTTTAGCGCCGCATGAACTGATAGCGAAGGATCCAGGTACTGTGAACTTTACAGAAATGTGTTGATTTTATTTGGAATATGCGAGTGAAAGAACTGTAAATCTAAACTTTATCTTTCAGGACATAGTAAAATGTATAAATAAGAATAGAATAAGTATACGCATATAATAAATTACAAATTTTCTCTTTCCTCGGATATTGCGAGGAAATCTTAGAGAATATGCGAAATTAGATACATCCTTAAAAATCAGGAGATATCAATTTTGAGGATACCCAAATATGTGAATATTTAAAAATATTCGCATATTTTCTTCTTTTTCTATTGTACACAGTTTCCTCTCTGGGGGTTAGTTTATTGGTAAGTTTTAGTCCCTTGATTATTTCTATTTTTATCCAGTATATTCAATTTGTATTACTTTTATCCATTTTATTTCCCTTGCATTTATTATTCGAAACATATTTTGTGCAGCTTCTTCAGTAAGCTACCTGGATGTATCAGGAGTTTTCACAGTTAAGAAAATTTTCCAAGCATCTGGTTTCACCTTACTTCTGTTATTTACGTTCCATCTCAGTGTATCCTTAACTAATGCTGATGTGTTCAATCTTTCGAAATTCGGGTTCTATGCCCTCCCCATTCTCCTTCGTTCCTCCGATGTTCCTCTTGGAAATACTGTCAAGCACTTCCGTGTGAGGTGGCTCTGACACTTTAGAAAGTAATTGGGCAGAACATGTACACTGTGAGGAAAGAAGGGATTTTTCTATATTTTCCGTTCTACTGGGCCGATTGACAAAATTCAAACTGCGTTTTTTATGACTCAAAAGCGCGACTTAGGATATATATTAGATTTATATATAGCATTGTTTTAATATAGGTATTTTGACACAAAAATCGAACTTTTTCTGAAATGACATGTCAATTTTTTTTTCATATTTTGATTCTACGACTCAAATTATGCCTAAATTGTGAATTTTGTAAAATTTGGTGCGAAATTTTAGAGAAATTAAAAATATTACCTTGGCGCATTTTTTCCAGTTTGTGCCAAGAATATTTTACTTGGCGAACTTCTTAATTTATAGCAACCTATTTTCCTTTATTTCATTGTACACGAGCAGGAAAAAAGTAATCATTTTTACTTTCAAATATTTTTAACAAAGTGCGTAAACCGCATTTGGCGTTATTATCACTTACAACAAACATGCCAAACTTCAAAACGTGCCAAAATATAGATTTACGTATATCTTAAGAAATTTTGAATAAAAAACTCTAATTTGTTTGCAGGTGTGCCTAGAAATATATTTACTGCACTTTATAGATTACTTTCATTTCAGAAAAAGTTGGATTTTGTGTCAAAACACCTATAATAGAACAATGCTATATATAAATCTAATCGTTTACATCCATTAATACTTATTGCAATTACCTTTTTCTCATTAACAGAATCATTAGATCATTAGAACACTGCATTGTCACTAAGCTAATGTGGTAATTTAATGAACAGAACTTGATACCTTTCAGCTTCCAAATGCATTAAGCTTCATCAATACTGTTTCATTTGTCATTTATTTGTCAGTCATATGAAAGTAGTCTGAATGTTTCTAAAAGTGCAAAATACACATTACGCTATGTTTATTTTTATTGCGAATACTGACAGAGAAATTCAGTGGCCCTTTCACTTAGTATTATTTCCTCATCAAAAAAAGTAAATGCATAGAAAATAACTTACTTTTATTCATTTACTTATTGTTATTTCAAGTAAAATTGCGACTGTCATAAATTTTAAACTTGGGATTATCTAGTACATAGATTAATGGGTGGTCTGCAAAGAAACTAAGTATTTTTAACAATTAAATTCAAAAATCTCCGGAAGAAAAAGGACAATTCGTAGAAATTGCCTGTGATCGAACTCTAACTGAAGACTTAAAAAACAACACATTTGGTAACTTTTGGCTGAACCGAACAAAGAATTTAAAGGCATTTCAAATAAAGCTATCAAATTTCTTTTGCCTCTTTACACAACATATTTATTTGTGCGAAGAAGGATTTTCTTCCACGTTATATTTGAAAAATAAATACAGAACAAAATTAAAAGTGGATCCTAATTTACGGTTAAAGCTAATTGAAATAAAATCAGACATAAAGTAATTGATCTCACTTGAACGAGGCCAAATTTCACACTAAATTAAAGAATTAATGTATTACAACTTGAATTTTGATAATTAAAATGGCAACGAATTTTTAATCTAATATTTTTTATGTACGCGTATTTAATACAAATATTGAATAGGTTGTGCAAATGGCAAAATATTTTTTTTTCCTATTGAGAAACTGAAAAATAACCATTGTAAAATTCAGTGGTGGTACTAAAGATTTTCAGTTTTTGAAGATGGTACGCGTTAATGAAAAGGTTGAGAGCCGCTGATCTAATAGGTTTGATGGACGAGCAATCCGGTCACGCCAAATGCAAACAAAAAATAATCATATGATTCTCCAATATTCAACCACCTCCAGTGATTTGAGAATTTATGCCGAGAAATATATTCCACAAGCGCGCGTAATGAATCCAAGTGTCGGCTAGGATGGCAATCTCAGATCTTCCTAACCTGCTATCCATCAAGATTATAACGAGATAAGATCTCCGGCGGTCATCTGGTTCTTGAAAATGTCTTCATCCACTTCCCCCTTGGGGTGGAAGACATCTCATTGCCACTAATGGAACACCTCGCAGCAGGGGAATACACCGCGAGAAGATATATGTTCAGGCATTAAGAGTAAAAATGTGGCAAATAATCAAAATGATTTGTTGCTTAAATTTTAAAAAAACGCTTAAGGTGAAAAAGGAGCGAAAAAGCAAATTTTTACCTTCTGTCTTTGACTTCTGTCTAGAGGATTTATGGACGTCTTCTTTGGCGGTTAAAACATGAAGAATATGGTGCAGTGCCGTCTTATACAATTTATATAATCTTTTCGTAGGAAATTTCACATTATTTACTAGAGACTAATGAAATGCAAAGAGGAGATGTGAGCAACATTGAAGAGTTAATTGCCGCCATCTCTTAATTCTTACTATGATAGTGATCTAACTGACAACTACGTTTTTCCTTGTTGCTAGAGCTTAGTGTTTATATCTAGTGCAATGTCCTTTTGATACAATTGCTTACATTTCTCTATGCTATCAGCATCTCATAGCATGGTTAAGTAATAAATAAAGTTATTATTATTTGCCGATGAGTTTATTTAATAAATAAAAAATGTGTCTAGATGAATTCACTTATCAACGCGATCTATTTTAAATCGTACGAGTTACATGTACACTGCGGAAAAAAAGGGGGGAACAGTTCCATATCTCCCGTTCTACTGGGCAGATTGATGAAACTCAAATTGCGTTTTTCATGTCCCGAAAGCACGATTTAGGATATATAGCATTGTTCTAATATAGGTATTTTGACACAAAATCGGACTTTTTCTGAAGTGACGTGCCAATTTTTTTTATATTTCGATTCTACGACTCAAATTATGTCTAAATATTAAATTTTGTAAACTTTGGTACGAGATTTAGGGAGAAATTCAAAAATTTAATTTGGCGCAGTTTTTCAGTTTGAGCCAGAAGTAATTCACTTGGCGAATTTCTTAATATATGGCAATATATTTTCCTTTCCCTTTTTACATTCTGCATGAGAGGGAAAAAATCACATCGCTCCTACTTTCAAATAATTTTAATAAAGTGTCTAAACCACATTGATGTTAACAAATGTTCTCACGACACATTGATGTTAACACTTTCAACAAATATGCCAAATTTCAAATCGCGCCAATATATAAATTAACGTATACCTTGGGAAATTTTGAATAGAAAGCTCTAATCGTTTTCAGATATGAGTAGAAACACATCTACTTTAAGATGATGGTAAAAAGGTTATAGCTTATTATTCAAATAGTTTTCGTAAAATTTATAAAAATTATTTAAAAATACATATTTTAAAAATAAATTGTAAGGTTTATCCTAAGTTTATTAACAGTTATTTTAAGTTATGCCTCTTTCCTATTTATTCTAATTTCAGCTTACAATTTCCTACCAGAAGGTAATTTCAGAAAAGCAATTAATGCAATAGGATAATAGTACTATTTAAGTCGATGTTTCGCCGACTTCGAGAGAGAAAGAGTTTGATTTTCCTGACTAGCGCGCGTTTGCCATTTGGCTACATTCTTTCTTAGCTACTACGCTCGGCCATACTTTAGGCCCTTGCTTGGCTTCGCCGATTTAATTATTATTTAGGGGCCAACTACTTAGAATTCTGATAGCTTCGGCTATATCTTTCAGATAGCTTTAGTTAAGCTTAGTTTAGTTTAATTTCATAATTATTTAAGTTCAAGCCCAAGTGGAGGCTTTGTGTAAGGTCCGAGTTAGGAACTAATTGTAAATATTCTGAGAAATAAAGGGTAGTTAACCCTTCTTAAGTCTTACGTGTTTATTCACACACTTAAGCGATTATTCGCTTGTTAGTGTTTGTGGGTGTTCTGAGATTGAACATTGGGATTAAATAAGTAAAACCCCACAAAATCATAAAAAATGAGCGAATTTTATTTGGAATGAACCTAAATTTCGAAATGTGAAAGGAAGAATAAATTAAGTTTAATAAAAAAAAGAGATATTAATAAATATATACCAAACTCGGATTAACATTGAGAAGCTAAAGTTCTGAGAGCTAATTTTTTAAAATCTACTCTTGCGAGTTTTAAAAAATTTGGTAGTTTGGCAAAATTTGAGTCGTAGAATGGAAATATGGAGAAAAATTCACATGCCATTTCAGAAAAAGTCCGATTTTGTGTCAAAATACCTATATTAGAACAATGCTACATATAAATCTAATACATATTCTAAGTCGCGCTTTTCAGCTATTAAAAACGCAAGATGAATTTCGTCAATCGGCCCAGTGGAATGGGAGATATAGAACTGTCTCTCCCTGTTTTCCGCTGTGTATTATGATTTATATCCAATAAAGGTATAAGAATATTATGTATCAGTACGTAACGTATCACGTGAAAACATTTTTCGCTAATTATAACTCTTTACAGATGCTTACAGAAACGGTTATATGAATGTATTACAAATTATATATACATGTTGATTTAAATTATTTAGCTATATCATCTTAATAAGTTAAAATAAGTTTTCTAAACGCTGTTTTGTTACTTTTAAGTCTCTCAGTTAGTTAAGCACTTACAGAAATTAAATTTCAAAAGTGATTAAAAGATTCTTTGCCAAATGATAATTAAAATGTTTCATTATAATACCCTTAAAAGTGGCCATGTGCGAGACTTCTTGAAAGGTGTTTGAAGAGTTCGAAAGAATATGTTAGAGTCTACATTATCTAAATCAGGGGCTCCCAACGGGCTCGGTATTGACCTCCTGGGGACAAATAAAATTTTAAAGGGGTCAATGATGATTAAGGGATTGGTAAGGAGTCAATAGGCGAATATGTACAGGTAACTGTTTGACATAACAAAGATACCATTGATTACAAAAAATAATTATTCGTAAAATTCATAATAATAATTATTATTATTGTTCTGATATGAAGCTGATAAGCAGTATAATCCCTCATAATCGGCACCTACTTAACCTGCAATATCAAAATAATAGCACTTTTGTAGGTCTAAGTTTAATTACGAAGCTTAAGAGATTAGAATAGCAAAATAGAGCATTCGTGATCTACCGGAAAAATCAAATTCGGGCTACCACACTACTCCCTCGCAACGTGCGGGAATTGCAGGGCCAATTAATGAGCGCTTGGTATCAGATACCTCAGAGTACGTATCAGCACTTTGTGGACTCAATGCCACGCCGGGTGCTGGCAGTTTTGAGGCTAAAGGTGGTCCTACATGTTATTAACGGGGTGGTCATAATGTAATGGTTCTTCGGTGTACAAGCCTTTTGCGAAATTTAAAAGAAGATTTTTAATGTCCGCTTTGAGGATATTGCAGATTTGAATGCGTTAGCATGGCTCATAGAAAGGCTGAACTTCGATATTATCGAAGCTTGATATTATGATGCAACAAGAGCGATTGCCTGAAGAAGGATGTTCAAGCGCAATTCTTACTAAAAACAGATGGATACGATATGTTTTGGAATTTAAAAGTCATCCGTCACAAATATCCCCAGAACATTCAGAACTATACAGTTTATCAATATATAGACTATAGATGTCAGAGCAATATTCACTTTCGGTCCATGCTGTGGCGAGAATGCTTAGTGCAATGTCTGCAATGACAGTGCGATTTTTTTTGAGGTAGTCCAGATTATCAGTTCTTTAAATTTAAATCTCATTTTTTACAATGTCCAAAGGAAGATGTATGTCTAGTATTAGGATATCTTGCGGGACCATTTCGTGCATGCTGGAATCATTTTGGAAGAATTTCGATTCAGGTGAGGGGCGAAGAGGGCTGTCGGGAATTCGGAAAATTTCCGGAGGCGCCTTTGGCCCAAGGTTCGCCTAGTAACCTGATATCAATGGCTTAAAAAGCAATTTAATCGTAACCTACATTTGCAGGATTTTTCCAACAAAAATCAATAAAACCGTCGAAAGGAAAATGTTTAATGACACTCGGGAAAAGAAAACTTCCAGAGCTAAACTAATAGTAAACGTGTTAAACGCATCTTAACCCCGTCGTTGTTAACTTGTGACAAATTCATATTTGCTAACTCTAATTCAGTACTCCATAGCATAAAAGCCTTATTCATGTTCCGTCACCCCGATATTTAAAAAAAAATTATAGCAATGCCGGCACTTTTCTGCAACTATTCGCAAACTTCCTTGGCAGCTTGAGGAAAGTTGCATTGTTCATGATATAAACTGACTTTTATACGGGTGCCAAACCATCAAGTTGCAAAAGAGTGTTGGCACTTTGTAGCTTAACTAGCCTTTTATTCAAATTTTTATTATCTTTCCTGAACTCCTCAACTTCCCCTCGCATTTTCTTGCAAGGATGTAAATTTAAAGTTAAGTGAGTATTTAAACGGCTGAATCTCTGAGTTTATTCAGAGCGTGCTCTCGCTAGCCAAAGCACGTTTCATTTCTGATCTTGCTGTTACACTAATGCGCCCTTTGGCAGTTTCGGATATTTGTCACGCCTGTTAGATTTGTTGAGTCGATCTATGTTAACCGTAACTTAACGGGCTAATCCAGCGCTATTGTTTTTAGACTTGAATTTGTTTGTATAATAACCTAAATAAAGTTCCACCGCAAGTTGTCGGTGTTACTGTAAAGCTCGAAGTATGTGCCTTTTTCTTCATAGTTGGAATTAATAAAGGGTTATTTCACCCTTCTCCTATGTTCGTATTAATTCACGGCTGCGCGAGAATTCGCCAGGATTATTAGTAGGATCTACCTGAGTTTATGCGGACAAGGAGAGCTATATATCTTATAACTTTTATGCATGTTGGCCGCGGCAGTCAGACCAGCCTCACCCGTCCTTGAATCAGCTCATCTCGTACATGATTCTCAAACTGTGGTGGTACTTACCTCGTTGAAAGAAAAACCTCAATTCAGCATCATTTATTTTCATTAGCTCACTTTTAAGAGCACAAAAAGCATAAAGTATTTCTCCCGCCTTCTTGGCATGGGTTCGTGGTGTAGTGGTCAGCACGCTTGGTGCGTATTCGAGAGGTCCGTGGTTCGAGTCCCTGCGAGGGCACTGCTAATTTTTCATCTCTCCTGCTTTAAAAAATACCTAGTGTCTCTGCAAAAGTTATGCCGCATATCAAAGTACACAGTGAAATTGGTATTAGTTTTAGTAAAGGAACAAAACACTGTCAAATATCTAGTATTTATGAGACTGCACCCAACACTGAAGTTAGATGAATCTCGAATATGTTCGTTAGACACATGCTGATATTCATAGCCCCGAATCTGGCAATTGTGACAGTTTACGTAACCTTTGAAATGGAACCTGAATTCAACCAAGCACAGAATATTTTTAAAAAACTGTAATTGGTTGTTAAATCTTTGTTGCATACTAATAGTTTAAGTAGCTCTACGATCCTTATCTTGCGGTTCAACTGAATACAAAAATTGAATTCAAAACATATGTAAACGCATCTGTTTATTGTTTTAAGCATAAAGAAAGATTCTCATGAAATCCTTATGTATAACTTCATAAAATCCCACTAACTCATTCTCAGCATATTTTGGAAAAACAGTTAATAAATTGCAGGGCAATATTTAAGACTTTATATAATAAAAAAGTACCTTGTAAGTTAATTAGAAATAGCAAGAACTTCGTCGAAATATATTATTCAGTCATTCACCTCTAGCGTGACTATTAAAGTAACAGTTACTTGCTACTGCTATGAAGAATTAGATTCTTTTCTTTTTTACAAGCTTGTTGATGATACGACGGATGAGAAGAAATTTCCATTTACAGCTCTTTCAGGCTAATATATATATATATATATCCGTGGTTTAAAGAGCACCTGAAAAACTGCTGCATCATAATTTAAGATCAACTAACTACTTCTACTATGTATACCAGTAAATCCCTTTTAATTGGCTTTCTAGCACTTTAAATAATGATAAATGAGGCAATTATGGATACCTAGACATAAAAGACTATCTTCCGTTAAAGGATAACGAAGAAAGTGTACGCTGAACGTCTAATTGCACATTTCTTATTATTCGTGTTATTGAAATTTGTTTCACTAATTGATTTATTAGATAATGTCGTAAGAGGCTGAATAACCAGTTAGGTTACAGATTGTAAACAAGAAACGTATTTTTAATTTTTCAACTTCAATACAATTAGTTTTGTACCAGTATTTTACCAGGTAATTAAAATACTTATTTTTGAATGTGAATATACGTTTATATTTGAATGCTTATTGTTTAAAACTTTAGATTCATTAAACCGAAACCATCATTTAAAAGAGCCTTTGATATTCTCAAATACTTATTTTAATTACATTTAATTATAGTATTTATACCACTCAACCGGTATAGCGGTTAGCTTCGATTACTGCCGTGCCGAAGGGCCCGGGTTCGAATCCCAGAGAAGGCATGGATGTTTTTAAATGTATAGTGTCCGTCAGGCATGGGGGCGCTCTAAATATGCGGCGAGCCGAAAGTCCTCTCGAGAGGTTGCTGGTAGGGGAAGAGGGGTGGGAGACTCTCGAACCTGTCCCCCCCGCGGGCTACTCTTCATCAAAATTGGGTGCGGATCTGAGAAAAATCGCGTTGTCTCGTGTAAGGTGCTCAAGGCTGTTGCTAATGACAGGCGTAAACCAGCGCTCCTTACCACGAGGATTCTCGTAGGCTTGAGCTGACTATGAGTCAGACAAATGAGCATTAGCAACAACAACAACAAAGTTATATTTATTGCTACAATTATATTTGTAAAAATTTCTTGCGAGAGAAGATTGGAGATATAAAGGATATAACGCAGATCCATAACTTGGAATTGCACACAACAAGGAATACTTTTACGCATAAAATGGGGGGGGGGAACAGACCAATGTAAAATTTTAAACTAGCCCCCCTCCAGAAAAAACATATTCTGGCGCAGCTTTTGAATAAAGCTCTATCTATTGGTTTCAAGGGCGATCAGACTCATGTCCTCCTTCCTCAGAAGCAAAAATATTTTTGCAAGATTGGAGGAGAAACAACCATTTTTTATACCAAAACGGACGGAACAAAGTGAGCACGAAAGTAGCGCCATCTATCAAAGAAAATATTAATAAACCGTGAAAACTAAGATATTAGATTTCTGAAAGAGCTAGAAAGGACTGGATTGAAATTAATATAAACTAAAGAAGATAAATTTTCGTGAATGTGAAAAATGTCAAGAAAATCGAGTTCACCAACTGAGGAATTTTTATAGATAATTTTTGCAGAATCAAAGACAACTTTGTAATCAATCATCCGAATATGATTATTTATCGAAAATTTATTTATTTATTCTTTCACACATGTGATTTGTGTTTTGTGATGAATAATTTTAACTCATTCTTGTTTCTTGAAACTGACACAGCTACCTTTCCTTAATAATATAATTATTCATAATGAATTTGATTTCAGCATTTCTGTTTACCAGAAATCATTTCCTGTCTATTTGCCTTCTAAGTAATAAATACTTCTTTTTACCTTCTTTGTATATCCGTGTTCTGAAAGTTTGTTCTTCAGAAGCTTTGCGCTCTTGTGAACTTAATTGTCTAAAATCGGTTGCTACCGAGAGAAAGTGTTTCTCCCACAATCTTTGATAAAAGGTCGTAATTTGTATTTCTTGCCATTAAAAAAGATATTTCTGTATTAGAAAAAGGCCATATAACGTTGTCGTTATTCCATTTCAGCCATATGGCAATTACAAAATTGATGGGATTCTCAGAAGTTCAACTTTCATGTCATTTTGTCATCCAACGATAGCACTTAACAGTGTTACTGTCAACTAACGGCAACGTAGTTCAACTGTAGAGACATTAGGTTATTTAGAAGCAGGAGACATGGAAAATGTGCAATATACTCCTCGGTACTCGAACCTGGACTTCCCGAATAAGAGCTGAGTGTGCTGACCATTACACCACGAAAGGCAGGCTAAAAAGGCAGAAGAAATACCTTATATACTCCCCCTTATAAAGGGCGACTGGGGATTAAGGGACCCAATCGCCAAATTCTGGTGGTGGAGAATAAACATCCACCACCTTTTTAGTTCGGGCGCCACTGTAGAGTCATTACTTTTTTTTATGCGGGGACGTGCGAAATGAGCAGTACCCTCACCGGGACTAGAACCTGCGACTTCTCGAATACGCGTCGAGTGTGCTGATCGTTACACCATGAAGGCGTGCTAAGAAGGCGGGAGAAATACCTTATATAACAGCGCTTTTTGTTGGATTCTTAAAGGTTCCATTCCTGACTTTAATGCTTGGGAAATTTACAACATATCCTGTCAGTCTCATACATTGCATAAACTACACGAGTATTAAAATTCCGTCCCAAAAAATGTCTAATGTTCGAAAAGGAGAATAAAGAATCTTTGATGACCAATCATAGTTGGAGGCTTGATCACAATTCTACAGAAATTATGCATACCGATGTAGAGTCATTAGATCTCTTGAAGCAGGAGATGTGAAAAATTGGCAATGCTCTCCTCGGGACTCGAATCTCGGACCTCTCGAATACGCGCTGAGTGTGCTGACCATTACACCACGAAGGCATGCTAAGAAGGAGGGAGAAATACCTTACATACTCCTCCTTTTAAAGGGAGACTGGAAATTAGGAGACCAATCGTCAAATCCAGGTGGTGGAGGATCATCATCCACCACCATTTTTAGTCCGGGCGCCACCGTAGAGACATTAGGTATTTTTTTACAGCAAGAGAAATTAAAAATGGAAATGCTCTAGCCGGAACCTGAACCCCGAATCTCTCGAATATATTTTTCATGCCTCCTGCTTCGAAATAACCTAATGCTTCTACAGTTTCATTGGCTGCGGTTATAGTATGAAATCAAAGCAAATATTTGCAACGACTGTTTTTGCGTTAGGAAATACAGATTATTCTGGAATTTTTTAATAGTTTATACGCTATAGCATCACCTATGCCATCGCAGTTCGAAAATTTGATTTGGTAGAACGCTTCTGTTTAACGTGTAAATCTATGCAAATTCCGCAAGCTCTGCCATTTAATTCTGAATTTTCATCCTTTAAAATTATTGTTGCTACTTAAGATTTACACCCCAGTACAATAATATTAATGTTATTTTTAGTTATTTTAGAATATTATGAGACATACTATCATGATATTTATTTATAAATGGGAAACAATTTTCCTGAATAAAATTTGATAATTATTCCTTGATTAAAAAATTCACAGCATCCACTATTCTTTTCACTTGTAATTATTATGATTGATGTTACAAGTGTTATAATAACACACAATTATTAATCTAAAAATTATGTTTCACATGTTTCAGAGAGTTTGTCAAGAAGTGTCATCAATGGCTGACAAATGAATTTACAAATTATATTAATGACATATTTGCTTGGTTTCTCAGATTTCACTGTTTTTCTTGTAAAAAAACTGAGGTTTTAAATATTACGTCGATAAATCAAATTCTGTTGCGATTGTTGTGACTTATTTCACTTGTCTGACAGTAATGCCAGAAGAAGTCTACGAATTTTATCGGAGTTAAAAGAGTTGAATTTCATCTGTTACTGGCGTGTTGCTGAGACCTTTTAGATGAGACTAATACTTTACTTTGTTTCGTCCCAGTTTTGAAAGAGATTCCCTCAAAGGATAGCCACACCTCTCCCCTTCCCAACAAACTTCTTGACAAGACTTGTTGGCCGCGAAGACACTATACAAGCATCTAAGCCTTCTCCTGGATTCGAATCTGGGTTCACCAACAGAGACGCCAGGAATGCTCACCACTGTACCAAGCAAGGTGTCAAAATAATATTCTAAAACGTACATATAAACTTGAAAAGTCCACTACAAACCACATTTATATTCCGAAATACCAGCTGGAAAACTCACCTAAAAAAAAGATGTTTTCGTTTGATAAACGTTGTTGCTACAACCGCCAAAATTAGAATATTGTTGCATGAGTACGGGTTTGTTATATATTGAATGTACAAGTCATTAAAAATGTAACAAAAATTTATTCTTTCTACAAGAAATAAATTAAAATGCTGAAATATTTCTTCAGAGATACTAGTACAATATCACAATATCTCAAACGTTAAACAGAATTCACTTTAAAACAGATAAACTAATTCTATCTCACAGCGAATTCGCTACAATCACAGCATTTAGTAAACAAACAGTTCGCTTTAAACAGCTACAACTGCAACTGAGATGAGGTGTTTCAATTCGGCTTTTATAAGCTTTTTAATTGACACTAGAACAATGTCGATTTTTCTAGATTTTTATGGATGGCAACAGTACTTACGAGATATTTATTTATTAAACATTAAATGGCCGCGCTGTTTCATTTTTATTTTTCCGACGTAGCTTTCTCTTCAAAAATTGTCTGCGTTGTACGGGAAAATAAACTAATTTTAATTACAATTCTAAATAAATAGCCAAATAAATATGAAATCCGTAACGATATTATATTACGCAAGACACGATCGTAGTTGTTCAACGTGTTGTTGTTGTTGCTTTTCCTCCAGTTTCTAACGAAGTCAGACAAGGTCCAAGAGACCGTTGACTCTTAAGAAAGTCGAGCACAAGAAGGGGATTGAAGTAAATATCCTCCCTAGAGAGGTCCAACCAGCCTAATATGTGCGCTGCAGATGCCTGATGAGTTGTTCAGCGTGAATGATTATATTGCAGAGATGTACTTTAACACTGAAGCACTAAATTATTAATAACCATATTTCTCAGATTTCGATTTATCAGTTAACACATTAATGTCATACAGGAAGTAGCGATTCTGCTTCTAATCAAACGGTAGATAAAGTTAATGAATCAAAAACGATATTACAAGCAGTTCTAGTAGATTAGCCACATTTTAGCTACAATTAGAAAATAGGCCATCAACGTACTTGTAGATAAGAAAATATTAAACGTTCATTAACCTTATTTAAGAAACAGGAAAATTGTCTCAAGTTTGTAATCTTCGAAATGTCGGAACTATCAAAAACCATATAGCTAAAATTGAGTGTAATACGTCAGAAAAAGGAAAAAATTCATTCAAGCAGAAACTAAAGAACTAGGCAAACTAATCAACAAATATCCATAGAAAAGTATCTGAAAAAAATTCTTCTAAAATTTAGGCATAAATATTCGGTGAATAGAAATGGACAGTAGAAGTAACAAAACAAAATAAAATGTCAAAGAAATTGTACTGCAGAAGAAATCGTATCGGAATAAAAGCGGTAAACATGTTGGGATTTATATTTATTTTCACTAATCAGTTAAGTTTATGCTTTCTTTCCTATCAGCCTTCATTCCCCTAATTGTCAATGCCAGAATACTTAAATTTGGTAGCGGGCGTAAAGGAATGCAAATTCTACCATTAGGAGTAAAGGTTTAAATACTGAGCTCTAGAAGGAAAAGAAAGGAGTGGGCAAGCAGTGTACCTTCATAGCGTGAGCTTCTGTTTCTGCATTTATTGCTGGCTAAAGTAGTGTACTGCTTTTACTTTGCTGCCACGAGACTTCGATGCGATTTTAAAACATAGGATTATCTGAGGTCTGGGAAAATGTCTACTGTTTTGTTAATAATCTTTGAATTTTAATTCTTGTTAGTTGAGTTACCGTCCGAACGAAGCGTCAAGTCGACGCATTGAGAAATTTTAAAGAGTTAAATAAAGGGTTCTTTTAACCCTTCTCCTGTCTGGTTCCTGCACCTTCTTCAGCTGCTACTCTAAAAGTTAAGTAACTAGACATTACAACCATTTTTACTACAATAAATACAAGACTGAAAGTCGTTTTCAGTTAAACATACTATTTCAGGATGTTTGCGTTTCCTGAGTTATGTTTCAACGACACAGATTAATCTAGTTAATTGCCGTCAATAAATAAGATTGATTAGCAGCAAATATTTGGCTATTCTGCTGGTAAAGAAAGAAATTTTGGTTTGTGCAAATAGATAGCGTTCTATTTGTTATGTTATTCTTCTGAAAATCTTATAATTTTTTTCTTTTGAGATTTGGCAGCTGACACTTTTAGGAAATTATCGAAACAAATTCCGTATATTTTTGTTTGCAATTTAAGCGTCAATTTTACCATGGGGTGCAAAAATAAACCTTTTCGACATATTTTACCTTTTTATTATCATAAAGGCGGGAAAGCGGCTGAGGCTCACAAAGAGATATATGAAGTTTATGGTGTTGATTGCTTAACAGAATGCATGTCAGTTGGTTTAAAACCATTTGTTCCGGAGATTTTTTCACTTGAAAATGACCATCGTTATTGCCGATATTCAGAAGTTGGTGATGACAAAAATGAAAGGCATAACTGAATCAAACTGCCATACAACTGTGGGAGAAATTGGAAAAAAAGTTAAATGTATCACACATAAGAACAACTGAAAATTACATAAGATATATTGGATGCGTTTAGAATAACTCGATATTTGGGTTACGTATGAACTGAAAGAATTTCACTTAACACAGCTAATATCATGGTCGAAAAAGAACATGGTCCAAAGAATAATGAATCAGCACAAACAATATCGGAACCTTAATTGCATCAGAAAGATATCATGCTGACAATTTGGTGGGATTACAAAGGTGCGTATTTTGAGCTGCTTCCAAGCAACTAACAATCAACTCAGACGTTACTGCCAACAACTTATGAAACTGGAGGAAGCAATCAAAGAGAAAAGGACAGAATTGGCAAATCGCAAAGGAATCGTGTTCCACCACGACAATGCGACGCTTTACTCATCTTTAGCAACGCGTAAGATATAACTGGAGCATGGCTGGGAAATGATATTGCATCCCCCATATAGCCTGATCTTAGCACTATAGGATTATCATTTATTTCAAAGTTAACAAAATTTCTTATTTGAAAAAAATTCTCTAATAATGGTGATGATTTGAAATCGCATTTGGTTGAGTTTTTTGCTGGTAAAGACGAGAAACTCTATGAGCGCAGACTCATGAAGCTACCAAAAAGATGGCAACAAGTTATTGAACAAAATGGAAGATATTTGACTGATTAAAAGTCATTTTTGTATAGAAAAAATTTGTGTTTTATTTCACACTAAAAAACTGAAATTATACTTTCTTGCTAACCCGATACATCGGAGAAGATTGGTATCTTCAAGCATAGATATAATTTGAGTAGCATTACTGTGAGCCTTTTCTGATTGGTTTCAAAGATACCGAAATTTAAATTTCTTTAAAAATTTAGAGTAGATAATCTCTTGCATGCAATTTATTTCATTCTGTAGAGAAGGAATAGTTAACAGTTGCGATTAGGAATAAGTGACGAATCAAATAAGAAAAGCGTAAAATCAACATTTTCTCAAATCATTCACCTAAACATAGGCTTTTATGAAATTTCATAGTGTTACGAAATGTCCAGCTGCGATAAGATAGTTTCTCCGCAAAGCAGGTTTAGGGTTGGCAGAAAATGGCAAGGGAAGACAGGGTTGCCAGATTTGGCGCGAAATCGCCCATTTGGCGACATGTGGCGACAAAACACATTCTAGAACGAATTCTTACTGGTTTGTCCAGAATGTTCTCGAAGGCAGGACAAAAGCTATATCAACCCTGCCTGTACGTGGAGCAGTGTATCGTCGAATATATCGTGAGTTTTATCGTGAAGAGTATCTTGAGTGTGTTGAGCTTCGAGAGCGATAGACAGACTCGGGAGCTGTATTTAGTGTTTTGCCGTGAAGCTGTCTTTACTATTATAGCCTAATGGCCTGAAGGCTGTGTTGCTGATTGTTTCAGCCTGTTTCCCGTAATTTTGATGACTACTTGTAAAACTGTTTTTGAAACTGTCCTATGTAACACTAGCTAATAAATTGCGTTTTGATTCTTCATCAAGTGCTGTCATCAATCACTCCAAATCCACGAATCTATGCACTCGTTAAAACAATTATATTATTACAAGAGTATAAATAAAATAAAAAAAATATGAACTGATTTTCAGTGGCGTAGAAAAGCGCGTAACGCATGACTGAGAACCTATCTTATGTAGAAACAAATATCAAAAAGGTCCTTTTAGGCACAACAAAAGCAATGATAAACCAAATTCGATAAATATTTACAAATGGAGTTCCCTTGTGCGTTTAAATGTTCTATCTGGATATATGAGTTACTAAGGAATGCTTTTAGTAACTTAGTGAGAAATTATGTTTATTGATATGTCACTAATTTAACGAATTTAATATAGCTAATAACGCAAGTTTCTGAGCTGAGAATTTATTAAGATGAAAATACCATTTCCGAACGCAAAAGGCTGTGAAGTTTCATAACATACTGCTTGTTTTCAAGAAATTTTGAATGAATGATGAAACGAATTCTTTCGTTATTAATGAATAATCTCATTACACTTTAACAAAGAAGCTTCTTCGAGTTGAAAACGTTTTGCCTTGTGAGTGGCAGATGAGTAATTTACACTCTAAACATGAGATTAAAGCTCTGACAGAATTCCCTGCAAGTAAGATGGCGGGATGATCCATCATGATATTGTTCGTACCATAAACGGAACAAACAGTCAACTTATCTTTCTGAAAGGAGAAGCTTTTTGTGCCGATGAAAATGCAAACAAACTACACTTCTCACAAGGAAGTTGATATCATCAATCAAAGTATCTTCCGATGGTTTTAATAGGGTCAAGCAGGAGGTCAGAATTAATGCTGGGGTAAGATTCCAAACAGATAACTTCTTTAAGGCTTCAGTGACCTTTTATTTTATAAAGAAGTAGCTAAATTATCCCTAACATCAGTCAAATGTTTATTAATTGATAAAAAGGGTTTTAAAGATTTACTATGATGTGCTGAAATTAATTTAACTTTTTAATGAATATATATAAATACACACCAGAAACGTTTCCGTTTCCAAAGCCGCATCGCCTGATGAAGTATTTCCATTCCGTCTTTAGGAAACACAACCTCAGAGAAAATTTGACAGTTAAAGCGAAACTGCGATGAGGCAAACAAACCACGCACAACCTAGCAAAATTTTAAGGGGAAAATTGTCTTTCAATTAGGTCACGGAAATAATTATAGTATAATCCATTTAAAAATGAATTATTTAAATTCAGTTTAGAAATAAAAATGAATGGATTTAATTTTAGAATAATTAGTAAAATGATAAGTGTAGTGTTATGTTGTTAAACTGTTTTGCTAATAACTATAATTCCTAATTGAATATCAAACTAAATTGAAACTTCAGTTACCTTATATAAAGAACAGAGGTTTTTATTGTGAGCATTCCACAGCCGTCAGTAAGTTGTTACGCTGATTCGCTTGTCGACAGCCTGCCCATTTTTCGTCAACTTTTATTATTATGTTACATTTAGCTTGTTTTTGTATATTAATTATTACATTGTTGTATAATAGCAAAATCTGATTTTGTTTTCTGTTGCATAAAATATAATTTAATAACTGCACCATTTTGATGTTATATTGATTGTAACACTTTTGCAAAAGATTGTAAGATACCTTCCAGGAACTTCCAATTTTTTTTCAGTTATTTTTTGAAAAATTGATACTTCATATTCAGAAAATTTCATAGAATTTGGAAAAAAAATATTTCAAGAATTTTGAGAACTTAGAGATTTTCAGAGTGGACTGCAAATTCAGTTTACAGATCATATAATATTTCGTTATCAGATCATATAATCGTTTGTTGTCTGTATGTGTTGTATAAAATTTCTTTCCCTTTGTTTCCGTTCTGATGCTCTTTCCTCAAAATTTTGCTCAAAAGGTTTCTCTGTCGCCAAGCAGTTTTCTCCTTGAAGGAAACGAATACGTAAGGTACAAGAATAAGACGTAAATTTATTAACAAATTAAATTTAATTGGAACAAACTGACAATAGACTATTAAATTTCTAATTTTCAATTAAAGCACAATCGCTCTCAAGGCATGTGTATTTTCCCTGCAGTATCTGCATTGCTATAAACTTTTGCCCAACTACTGCTCAGGATTAAAACGAAGACTTTCCTAATTTATAAATATTACTGCAAATATTGCACATAATTTTTTCTCCTGCTGCCTAGGAAAGTCACATCTCTATGCTCAGTTTCTTTTCCTACTCTCTAAAATGTAAGCTATGTACATGAAAAGGTATATTCTAAAACATAAGCTACACAAACTGTGGGCATCCCTAGTATTGTACCAATCAAGCAAATATACGACTTTGAAGATTTGTTCCTTTCAAAATAAAAATGATGTTTCAACCATCAAGCCAGTGATGATTTTCCCTCCAGTTATAATCTACGCAGCAGTTTTATGCAGGCCATAAATAAAAAGTTATTGGTTTCAAAGCTCTATCGACGTACCAACGAAATTATTACATATCATATATCATATAATTTTGAACACGCTTTCAGATATATTGATGACATTATCATATTCAATAACAATAATCTTATTGAAAATAGCAGCATCTACCCCAACTGTCTAAAACTTAATAAAACCAATAAAAATCAATTAGTAATAGATTATCTAAATCTTAGCATTCATAATCTTAAAGAACTACGACTATTTGATCAACGAAAAAAATTTAACTTTTCTACAATAAAACTTATAAATTGGTAGTTCATATACAGTATCTACAGTTCATATTCAGTATATCTAAAAATGTAACCGCAAATACAATTTTTAATCATATTAACAGAATTAAAAAAGTTTGAAGTAATACCGAACAACAAGAAGAAGAAATTGCTATTCTTAGTTAAAAAGAAAATGAAATTCCAATTAAGTTCATTAACAGTCTTTAAAAAAAAAAGCTGAAGTAGTCTACACCCTATATTTTAAAAGTATGAATTTTTTATCTGAAAGAATAGAAAAGGAGGCTTTAGGAAGTTTTATAGATTTCCATTTTATTTTTATTAATGTATAATTTTATTTACTACATTTTTTTAACTTTATTTTTATTAACAAAGGACCTACTATTTTCTTAGTCGTCATGATAAGCCCGTGACGTGAAGGCTTTTTACATTTCTAACTTTGTTTCTATTCTTCTTTTTCTCTTTAAAAGTTTAATTGAAATTTTTTGCAATCATTTAAATCACATTTAGGAGAGTTCTTTGCCATTGCCAATTCGTTTCTCCAGTGGTGCCTGGCTGGAAAACCTAGGCGTCCTTTTTCATTCTAACACTTTCGCTGCTGGCTTTGTTTCGAAATTTTTGTAGAAAAAGTTTGTAGTTGGCTTAAAACGTTCTCTATTTATTTCTTGAAAGTTTTGTATTCCTACATTTTAATTTCAATTTTTCAATTTTAATCTGGCATTTAGTGAAAAAGTATACTTAATTGTTTTAATATTGGGATTTTTTATATTAAATATTACGTGTCTTACGGATTGCCTTTGCGAACAATGAGTAAATTTTGTATTATTTCAATTCTACTTTCAGTTAAAAGTGCCTAAGTAATTTCAATTATTTTATTGTACTTAGATTTTTACTTACACTGTGTCGGGGAGAACTTCAAAATTTTGAGGTAGTGTGTTATAATTTAATAACTTGGTATGGTTCATCAGCTATTTTTGGATTACAGAAACACAGTGGTTTTTAAGTGGAACAGGGTGCAATTGAGTCCGATGTATCCTCCTCTTGATAACGTTATATTTGATTGGATTCCCCTTCTTCTGTATTTTTTCCGGTTTTAGTAATTTCTAAGGTTTTACTATTTCACGTTTCTTTAATTCTTATTTTATACATATATAGGATATTTTGAAATTTAATGCTATTGAATTTCAGCAAAACGAAAAAATTGTGAAAGCAGCTAAATGAAAACAGTACTTACCACACACTGACACAAAATTTCTATTACCCGTCAAAAAGAACATGTTTCCGTGTTTAGCACTTTTAATGCATTGTCAGATTCCGTACCACTAGCGTAGTTGCCTGAGCTACCAGTATCATTATCGTTGATACCGGTATCTTACAGCCAGTCATCCCCAGACATGCTTAGAGCCTTGGGTATTTCATGCTTCAAAATTTCTTTAACAACTGTTCCCGTTTTCCTCTGAGAGTCGGATAACTTGTAATTGAAAATGTGGATCGTAGCTAACTCGTTTGCCCGATATTTTCTTTCAGACGACCTGCAACCACAACTAAACTATGCAGTCCCATGTAACGTTTACCCCAGGCCTTAATTTCTAAAATTAGAAGCGCCGGAGCCCTATGGAAGACTCTCAGGAACGAAGAAAAACAATAATAAATAAATAAAATAACTAAAAATTAATATGATTAAATAACTAAACCAAAACTTAAAGAAATGTAAAAGAGGTATATAGAAATTTAACAAATTATTAAATTAATTACAGATAGTTAAATAAAAAAATAAATTATCGGACCTCGTCTTATGTGGGGCTTCGGCTGGAATTATAATACCCCTCAGAAGCTAAGAAGTAGTTCAGTCTATAAGGTATTTTTTCCCCTTTCTTCGCATGCCTTCGTGGTGTAAGGGTCAGCGCGCTCGAAGCGTTACCGAGAGGTCCGTGGTTCGATTCCCGGCGAAGGCGTTTCTCATTTTTTATGACACCTGCTTCCGAAATAATCTGATGACTCTACAAGTAGATACCTGTCTGAATTTAAGCCCTGGTTATACGTATAATGTGTTATTATTTCAAGGGTGATAGATACAAAATGTACTCTTTTTTGCAACACACAAATGAAAAAATGTAAAACCACTAAAACGTCACTAAAAAGAATAGTAAGAATTCTAGAAACAGAATGAGGCTATAGAAGGAAATTTTAGCGAAAAATTTGACTTTGGAAGTAAAGAGGAAACAGCAAGAATTTCTGAGCGCTATGCCTCGTCGATATAATTCTAGCCGTCAAGCTTATTTTTCTTAAATACCACCCGATAACAATATGAGAATAAAACGTAAGACTCCTGGGTATAGCGACAGTAATGGTTTCCCGCGTTTGGTTACATCGTTCAAAAAGTCTACGGGAGGTCTGCATTTCCAGGAACAAAAATTTCACTGTTTCGTAAATTCTTTGCATGTTCTGGAGAACAATCCTTGGGCTCTTCTTTCCTTGAAAGTCTCAACTTTTGTCCAAAGTTTGTGTCCGGAAAGACAGGCTTGCATTCAGAAGTTAGAATAGACTCTTCAGGCATGTTTATTATTAAAAAAAATGTGTCTGCTAAAATTGGGTTCACTTACAGAAAAGAAGCGCCGGAGCCCTTTCATTTAGGGCTCCAGCGCAATTTAAGTTCTGGTTCACCTAACAATAATGGATTTTATACTCAGTCGTTAAATATGGGCTGCTTTGTTGCACACTTTTGTATGTACTACCAATTTCTAATTACCTGCAGACATAAGCCGCACTCTTGATCTTCATCTTCTGTTTTGCGAAAAAAATGGGGTTTATACACGAAAGTCTACGTTAGGTACGTATACATACGTCGTATATTCATTTAAGTATATCCTCCTGTATGTGAACCATGCAGTTTTCTCATAATTCTAAGCCCGGTAACTGTCTCATATTTTTCACATTGTTCAGAAAGAGAAAACGGTGTACGAGTACGAAAGCGGTGTGTACGAAAGCGGTATACGAGTGAGTAACTTTAGGCGTGTCTATTAAGCGAGATGAATCTAAGACAAAAAGTGTTTAGTTTGTGGAAGATATCCAAATGTGCTTCTAATATATAACAATAGTTTCAATGCTGTCGCTGTTGTTGTTGTAACTGATCGTGTCTGATCTCATCAGAATAAGCCCACGAAATTCATCGTGGCAAGGAGGGAAAGATTACGCCTGTTGTTGACAAAAGCCTTAGGTCCCATATAGGTGACAATACGATTTTGCCCAATTTCACTCCGATTTTGAGGGATAGTACCTCGGGTGGGTGGATCCGATGGTCTTTTCCTTTTTCTCTACCATCAAACTACACTAGAGGACTTTCGGCTAGCGATACATTTAGAGTGCCTCCATGCCGCAAAGACACTATGCATTTAAAAACATCCATACCTTCTCCAGGATTCGAACCCGGGCCTTTCTGTACGCGGTGCTTCGATGCAAAGTTCTGTTACAGAATGAGCAAACTTAACAGAGATGTTCTGACTTTGTGAACAAGTTAGATTTAATTCCGGCGATGACAGAGTTCATATTTCGCGTTTCGAAATATATCGTTCATTTTTCCATTACGATTGCTTCCAATTACATCCCCAAAGACATTTGATATGGAAAAAGAAAATTTTCTACAGTTTCCTAATCGAAATATCAGCATAGAAAATGCATAAGAATCACTTTGTGCTTGTTTTAGTAAAACCGTTGTTGATCAAAGCAACTCTCTTATTGCATTATCGATTCTTGAAACATAAAATTCTTCTGAAGAAGCAGTGGCAGTGAGAGAGTTATTTAGCAACCAACTAGACACTTCAAAAATAGTCCTATTGGTAGCAGATATGAAACCTAAAGTAACATTCATAATGCTGGCATTTTATATCTTATCTCACACCTAAACTCAGAAGTCACAGCAAAGATTCCGAATTAAACAAAACTTTTACGTATCATTTTGCCTTTTAACATTGACAGAACTTCCCTCAATATTAAGTAACTTTGTTATTTCTTTAGCCTTCATCTTCTAAGCTTCACATTTATTCAAGTATACTTACTACTTTCATTCTTGAATGCTGATCTTATTAAAGCTGGCATTTCAAATTATTTTTGTGCGTATAAACTGCTTCTAGCATTTCATTGTATTTCTGTTTGCAGTAACTTGACGTCGTGTCGCTCTAAAGAAAAGCAATCAAAACCTATGTGACTGGCGTATAACCTAACAAAACAAAACAAAACCTTTTACAGCAGGTGCATCACTGCGTCTTCTGAACTTTTGATTCTTTCCTTTTACATTGTTATCACGGGCAGTCAAATATTTGTTTCTTTCCATTAACACGCTTCCAAACTTTCATCGCGGTTGTCTTTTTCAAACGAGATACATCCAATTAAAATACCATCTTAAAAAAATATTTCCATGAATAGAATCTACAATGTTTCCTTGATTGCTTGAAATGAAGAATGAAAAGAAGCAGATTCAAAGAGATGCCTGCGTAGGTAAACGGATGTTACGTGTATAGATACAACAGACTTCTCCATATAACTAAGTTTATAATTTAATGAAAACAAAGATATCATTCAAGAGGAAAATTACAAATTCGTGTCTGTTCTTATTTCTCTCATTGTTTTGTGACATTTCGCAGAAATGTTAAATGCTAGTCAGTTGAAGCGATAATAATCACCTGCCAAAGTTCTAGCATTTTCGAGAAAATAGATTATGTAATAATTGTGCAAGAAAGTATAAAAAAGAGATCTAATTAGGATGATGTAATCAGAAGAAAACATAGCAAAACGGATAACATTTGAGCAGCGATTGCCTTAAGAACATTCTAGACACAGATACATTCCTAGAAAAATATTCATTTCTCTAAAAATGTATTCATTCATATTAAATACGCTTATTCTTATAATTTCAGTTTTGGATGCGAAACTGTAATACTAATTTTTCTGTTAATTATAAGCAACATTTTGAAAGGAAACTGAAAGAAATTTATATTAAAAATGCATATAAATCTTAAAATTATTAACTTAGTGCTAAGTTAAAAAAAGTTATTCTCAAATTATGTTCCTCAATTCACACATTAAAAAACTCTGCTATTTAAAACAAGCATTTCAACTAAATTTGAGTAACTTATAAGGTATTTTCTGCATGCTTTCCTGGTATAACGGTTAGCACACTCGATGAGTATTCCAGAGGTCCAGGTTCGAATTCCGGCGAGGGCATTACTCATTTTTCATGTCTTCTACTTCAAAGAATTCTAGTGTCTCTACAATGGCGCCTGAACTAAAAAAGGTGGTGGATGATGATTCTTCACCACCAGGATTCGGCGATTGGGTCCCCTAATCCCCAGACGCCCTTTAAAAGGGGGAGTATATAAGGTATTTCTCTCGCCTTCTTAGCACGCCTTCGTGGTGTAATGCTCACTCGGTGCGTATTCGAGAGGTCCGAGGTTCAAGATCCGGCGAGGGCATTGCATATTTTTCATGTCTTCTGCTTCAAAAAACGGCAATCACATATTTAAAATTAGGCAGAAAACAACCTTAGTTTTTTCATATATTTTGAGTGAAACTAAATCAATTTCGAGAATAACCTGACATAGGTCTGTCTTCCCCAGGAATAAAGACATTTTTACCTAATTTTAAAGTCTGCTTGTTTAATACTGCGTACTAAATAGTTATAAAGAAATGAAATCAATTACTTTATTAAAATCATCTTCAGAAACTGACATGGAAAATTTTATTACACTCATCAACAACTTAAATATTTGATATAAATAGAAATAAAAAAAAGAATGAACAGAATTCAAGCAATTGAATAGAACTAAATTCTTTTGATATCTCTCGTAAGTCTCGTATATCTTAAAAGGTGATCATTATGATAAGTGTTAAACACAACTTCGCAACCTTTATAGCGTTTTCCTCCCTTTTCGGAAGTTTATTTTGCTCAGCCCCTCTTCAAGTTATTCAACATCCCCTTCCTCTTGCGATAATGATATATTAGATGTCTTTTTAATACAGAGAATAGGTATTGGCTGGAAACGCATAAAAATTTATATCATTATATCTGATTAAAATTATGAAAATGAATACATAATGAAATACTGAAACAGAATGATAATGATGAAGCACATCTCAAAGAATTTATAATGGTGAACTTGATAAAATATGCACAGACGGGAAAGGGGAATGTACTGTGACTGCCTACGGCACTAGATGTAAGAAAGCACCTCACCAAATAATTAGAACATCGAAAAGCAAGCATCTTTTATGAAACATTTTCTCATGATTTCCTATTTTGGGTTTTTAAGGTTAAACCTTTTCTCACGGGTTGCCGAATATAGAAGGCAGATCTATGGTACATGCAGCGATAGATTCAATATTTAGGAGGGGCAGAAACATGCTACTTGCTTGTATAAAATATATTACAAATACAGACTTTTGGATATATTTTTAGAAATCTTTATTTACAAATTATACCGGATAAAAACATCGAATCTATATACAATTTGGTTGAACATGCGCGAAGGATCAACCTGGATGATTTGGTTACTATTCTTGTAAAAGCGTATAACTGTAACATTTATATTCTAACTGAATGCTCAAATCAATGGTTCTCAACCAATTTTTCCCCATACACCCCTTTCATCACCGTCACTTCCCCATTTCTTTTACAAAACTCCAAAAAAACATACAAGATCTGTTTTTCTTCTGCCGCGACTATCCGTCGCACAGCAATGCCACTTTCACGGAAAGGTGGGTGGAGTCTTAAGAATTCAGCGCGACCAGCGCCAGTCGGCTCCGAATTCCTGGAGAGTCACAATGCCTTTTTCAATGAACTCTTGTGTGAGTGCTCGGTCGAAATCAAAATGGAAAAAACTCTCGAGCAGAGATACTTAAAGTTTTGTTTCAAACTTGAGAAAACGCTGTCGGAGACTTTTGCGTTGCTTCAGTCCTGATTTGTTCCTGCCCGACTTCGTTTTGCAGCTGAAAATTTAAATTCCCTCAAAGGGCAGCATTTGGGGACCCTGGAGAACATCAAGGCGGCTACAACGAGGTTACTAAAGGACACTCCTGTGACGGACTTCCAGGACGCATGTAAAGCATGGAAATCGCGTTGGAACAAGTGTGTTAAAGCAGGGGGGGATGTATTTCGAAGAATATTAATTAATTGTACGAATCGGTTTAATAAATTTCTTAAAAAAATGGGTGCATTACTTTCGGGACAGACCTTGTACATACATTTATATAGATTTAGATTATTTATAATACGTTTTATAAATTAAGCAACATAAAATAGAGAAAATATTGATAAATACCAATTCTTGTAAATCTAATGTAAATTTTATATTCATAAACTAAAAATAAACACTTGACAGCTAAATAAAATACCGATCGCTTTACCCTTGAAACAACGAAATTTCTTCCCTGCGGAAATTCCTCTCCTGGTGAAGTAAATGTAATCTCGGGGTCGAGGAGGAGTCTTCATCGTCTTTTCAAATCTTTATTATTTACACTTATATTACCAATACTATATACAACTATTCAAATTAAATATTCTGGAATATTCACATAATATGCGCCAATATTATATGCCTGATTTTATCGGCAGCCAACATTGCTGCCGTCTAAAGCCGTTCTGAATAAGCTAATAGGGTTGTCGTAATATCTGGCTTCCTTCAAGTGCCAGTGAAGATTTTTAATCTTCAACACCTGGTTAAACTGTTTGTTTCAAAAATGCTTAGCAGAAACATTTTCCAACCTTTTCTTATTACCTAATCGCTTCTTAAAGCCAATTACTTTATTAAATATCATGTTTCATGGCGCTTACTCCATATAAAATCAGATTCATCAGCAGAATCACAAAATATATAAAAATAGCGTATCTTTAAGAATTTTCGAAAAATAGTCTCCCTTGCTGGGGATAAAAATGCTTTTTTACGTGTTCGTTTTAAAATCGTTAAGTTTGTTAGTTAAACATTCGTTAAAGTTTAAACAAAATATGAAAAAAGAAAATGAAACAAATTCGAAATACATACATTCAATGTAGATTCTTGATTACTTAATTTTGTTAAATATAAAACAGGACGGTAATATTTGGTGGCAACAATTTGAAAAGTGATACAACTCTTTTAGTGATTCAACGCAAAATGCCATTTCGAGGGAATAAAGTTTTGTGCATATTTTCTCTTATGATACTTTATATAATTTCTTTTTTACTGCATAATATAGATAGCTTTATATCAATAAACAATTAATTATCAATTTTACTACATTAATAACATTTTGTAAGTAATAGAATTTTCATTATGCCGATCAACTGACCTGCATACTCGGCTGTCGACCCCTTGAACATCATTAACCCTCATAAAGATTCATCGATCCCTAGGGGGTCACTACAGACCCCGATCAGAACTTCTGGATTAGATCATCAACTGCGCACTGATGCTGATCATGAATATCGAAAGGGTTTATCATGAGATTTATTAAAGTTCACCAGTGTTGCAATCAGTATCGCCTAATAGAAAACGTCTCTTTTTCATTCCAAAAGGATCATGCGTAATTAAAATTAATGAACCTATCGTTATATTAATAACCAAAACAGTTAAATTAATTTTTCTACTTGGTAAAGTGATAAGCTGGAGACAACCATTATGGCTGGTGGAAATGGAATAAAAAATGATGAATTATTGCTATCACTATTTTCATTTAATCATTATTCTTAATAAATTAAAAGCACGCGTAAGCCTATTTTAGCGTGACTTGCAATCAGGATTTTCCTGAAGTTCAATACGTTTAGGTAAATAATATCATCAATTTAATCACGAACGATTAATTTAGAAATTTAAGTTTGTGGCTAATTCTTAAATTAGATTAATTAATTATAACTTCTGCTATGAATTATACTTTTATTCTCTATTTAATTTAGAGAGAGGAAAGAAACATTCCAGAGTGAAACGTCAAATTAATTTGGTGTATATATCATCCAAAACCCTACTAATTTCGAGGGCAATTTTTCTCCTGATGATGAGGGACTTATATCTTTTGCCCCCGAAATCCATAGAATCTTGGTTAAAATATTCATTAGACAGAAGGTTGTTGCTTTTCCTAATTCCATGCTCTATTTAATTTATTTAAAAAATATTACTGCTGATAAAAGTTTGATTCTAATTTATTGTTACGAAATATCCAGGGGCGGTAAGGCGATGGCTTTCCCGCAAAGCAAGTTTAGGGTTGCCAGAAAATACCAAGGGAAGGCAAAGTTGCCACATTTGGCGAGAAATCGTCCGTTTGGCGACAAAATAGGCGATATGCCACTAGTTTAGCCCACAACGTTGTCGAACACAAGCCAAAAGCTATATAAACCGTGCTGGTACGCAGAGATCGGGTCAGTGCGAGTCAGTTACGAGTCAGTTAAGAGTCATTGGGGAGTCAGAGTCTAGTGCCGAGTTGGTCGTCGAGTACATCGAGCCGAGTCTCTTAGCGTATCGCGAGGCAGTGCATCGCCGAGTTTTATCTTAAAGTGTGTTGAGCTCCGGGAACGAGTGAACCGAGTCCGAAGCTGTACTCTAGCGTATAGTCGAGTGCATCACGAGTTCTAGCGTGGAGAGTCTCGAGAGTACGTGGAGTTCCGAGAATGACCGAGCAGAGTCGGGAACTGTACTCTGGTGCTTTGTTGTGAAGCCGTCTTCACCGTTATAAGCTGATAGCCTGCAGACTGTGTCGCTGATTGTCTCAGTGTGTGTATAGTAGTTCTTTGACAACTGTAAGCAAGATTTTGGAGCTGTCTTGAAAAATACTGGCCAATAAAGTTTGTTTCGATACTTCATCAAGTAATGTCGTCGTTATTCACTCCAAATCCGCGAATCCTTAAGAAGTAAAAACGTAACATTACGTAAACGTACGTAAGAAGAAAAAAACGTAACATTATATATAGTTGTTACCTTCTGAAATATGCTTTTACGTTTGAAATGTTTTTGGTTAATATGGCTGGCGTTTATTACTTCAAAGTTCTTATCGAGTTAACATGATAGTAGTGTACTTAGTGTATTATTTGAAATTGAATTTCTAACTTTTTTATTGTTTTGCTTTACAATTTTATTCCTTTCATTAATATAAATAATTTGAATGAAAAAGTTTAGTAAACATATTAAAACGCTTCTCATTATTACCGCAGATAAGCAACATCTTTTCACTTTTTATTCTAATTTCTAAAAAACAATCTGTAGTTGGTTGCTTAATTTTTGAAACAAATTCCGAAATATTTATATATAATTTTATAAAGTTATTTTATTGTAATTGCGGAATTAATCTATTTCTTATTTGAAGTGTTCGCATATCTAATTTCTATGCTTAAAATATAAACTCTATAAAAAAACTTACAGAAAATTAGGAAAAAATATATATAAATATAACTTCTCGAATATTAACACACTTCAACTTTTATCATCAGCAAGTTGCCTTATTACAATCGTTGTACTTTTAGAAACTGTCTGGGGCGAAAATTTGTTTGTAAATTTTTCTGCATCTTAAATAAAGTGCATATGTTTTCGTTTAATGTTCCTTTACTCTAGCAACTACCGACAAATATTCCTGATACTTACAAATGAAGCACAACTCTACTTCTCTGGACAAGCGAGGAAATAAAAAGTTTTATATATAGCTAAATTATTGCAACAATGAGCATGAAATTGGGCAAAACATTTAAGTATATTTATCGTTCTAACAGAACATGAAAAGGGAATCTCTGTTATATCAATGAAATCATGGAACGTTATATCATGATATACCATGGAAAATTTAGGTAACGAATATCATAGCATTCAGAAGAGTTGAATCTGAGGCAGAAATTTCATGGGAAACTTTAAACACATCTAAGACGTCTTATTAATGTTAATAATCTAAATTTGCGTCCTGCTAAAATAAATAGTATTCCCAATTGAAAGAACACACAGGAAAACCGATACTATTAAAATCTGTGCGAGTCTGTCCATCTGTTTGTTTGTTTGTGATATCGTTCGAAACGGCGGCAAGTTGAGTTTCGAGAGAGTTATTCCCCGGATTCCAAAAATTCGTGGGAAGCCATTTCGAGAATTCTAATCTTCGTACGATTATAATCAACCGAGGGAAACTCTGAAAACATTGATTTGCTGCATTCATTTTTCCGTGTGGCAACAGTCTCTCTCGCTGGAGATAAAAATTTGCTTTATTTCGAAAAGTTTTGCCGCTCCTCGCTTATCCTTTGCCTAATCGTAGAGTTTGTTAATCAAAAATTTGCAAGTTTTGTAAAATATGAAATGAAAAAGCATTGTTAAACATTAAATATATTATTATTATATAAGGTCATATTCTCACGCTGAAGAAAGCACGCGATTGCATGTGACGTCATTGTATGTCGAAAATACACTCTTTAAAAAAAAAAAAAAAAAAAGAAAAACGACGCACCGAGAAGATATAAAGCATATTGGACACAAATTGATATGCACACAGGTTTCGACGGGAAATGCAAAATTTTACATTTTGGCTGCCAATGAATGAACAGTTGTCGTTACAGCACATCTGATCTGCGCAACTGGCAGGATATTTAAGAGGAGAAATTACGATTCCAGGTCATAAATTCTTCAGAAATTTCATTCCGTGTACTCTGGTAGACAGTAACTATGCCTTGCATACAGATGCGCGAACGATGTGCGCAGATGTCAGAATTTAAAAGAGCTCATGTAGCTGGGCTTAAAGAAGCCGGTTGGTCTTATCGGCGAATAGCTCGACATTTGAGCAGGAGCGATGCCACTATTAGACGATGTTGGCAGGAATAGGTGAACCATAGCCTCACACAGTGTCAAGAAGAAAGCGGTAGGCCTAGAGAAACGACAGAACGTGAAGAGAGAGCAATCGTCAGACGGCACTCATAGCCCCAGATGCATCATTACCATCGATTGTACGTGTAACTAGTGCTTCAGTGACCGTAAGGACCATTCATAGACGGCTTACAGAAAGGGGGTAGGGGTCACGGCGCCTCTTGTGCCGACTACCATTGACCTCTGTACAACTTCAAGCCCGTTTGCAGTGGTGTCGGGCTCATTCGCACTGGAATGTCACTGACTGGAGTAGAAGAGTCTTCAGTGATGAGTCTTACTTTGAACTGAGCCCCGATAACCAACGAAGGCGAGTTTGGAGACGCCCCGGACAGCGGTGTGATACCAACCTGATTGTCTTCCGGTAGACAGGCCGATAACCAGGCGTGATGGTCTGGGATGCCATTTCATTTCATAGTAGGACCCCTTTGATTGTCATCCGTGGCAGATGACAGAGCTCGTGTTTAGCGTAAACCGTAGGAAGTGCTGCATTCTTCGCATCAGGCAAACGTTGTAGAGGCCAGCGACAGCTGTATAACGTTCCGAGGGTGTCTTCAGGTAATTCTCTTTCTGTCCTTTTATCCCTCTGGATGAAACCCCGACAAGCAGGACCTACGCTGAACTGTTGGCTGATCATCTACCTTTTACATGCACTTATTTCTTCCATAGAACGAAACTCTGTTACAAGTTGTCAAACCGTCGGCAACACGTTGTGCAGGGGTAGTTCAACGAACATAGCAGTGGGATTAGAATATTCTCCTTGCCTCCAGCATTCTCAGATAGAATCAAGCCTTTCAAGCATCTATGGAACAAGCTTCAATAGTCTCTTCATACTCTGGACTCACATTTATTCTCTACGACGGGCTTATGGGAAAAACTGAAGGATTGCTAAACGACAATACCACCACCTAGCTTTCAGCACCTTATGAATTTCTTTTCGTGTGTACTGTTGCGGAACCACGCAGTATCTAGCGGAACCACGCAGTATCTAACGGTATGTATAATAATTTGTCTTTCCAGTGTATAGACGCTCATACCATGCAGTTATACACAAGTAAAAGGCTTGAAAGAAAGCTTAGAAGCTAATGAATATTAACTGCGATTTGCGTTTTCTTCGGAAAGTGCTGCCTTGCTGTTGGTGATAAAATTAAAGGATTAGATTAATATCCTAACATTTTAGGTAGAAATACTGTCAACAAATATTTTACCTGACATCCAAATGCAATAAAAGGAACATTGTTTTGTTCCTTTTAGAACATTCACTGCTCAGTTTAATCGAATGTTCTCTCGAAATGGTTGCTCTGAATGGGGGCTTGCATGAGAAACGAATAGCTTATTTTCACGTGTTCGCATAGTTGCCTTATATATATGCTGTTAACTAGGGGTGTAGAAATTTTTGTTTTTCATGATTCTTAGAAGTGAAATTAAAATTGTATTTGGAGCTGTATTTTAATTAGTAGTCATAAACATGTTCACATGATAAATGGAAGAATTTGAAACATTTCCAGACTCAGCAACTTCACGCTTAAACAAAAAAACGGAAGCCTTACGAAGAACGAGTACAAAGAATGAGCGTTACGAAGAGATCAGTATGGAGCATGCGCAAGTCAGCTATAAAGTCACCTTATGAGAAAAATGCTAACAATTAACAGTATCCTAATAACCTTAGTTAGTCCCGATTACCTGTCTGCCATTCCTTTTGGGATATTATACTTTCCCAAAATAGCGTGCTGGAAAGATAGATATAGCCTGTGTGTTCTAATTTACATAAAAATGAAGTTATCCGAGCATGTTCGAAACGATAAATGACATGAAAGCATAGATGAATCCATTCTACTGTCCTTGTATGTATCGTAAGAATGCTAAATTTTTAATTATTTATTTTCATAACATTTATCAAATTAAAAAATTATTTATTTATTAGGGCATCATTTATTTAATTTCTCATCCTCATTTGCTTTTAACAAATTCAGCAAAGCATTATGCATTATGCTCCACTCACCAATCCTGGTATTAAAAAATAGTAAATTCTGATATAGCAATCACCTTCCTAAAGTGATCACTTCTCAAAGCGATTAATATTTCTGACGAAGTGTATAGAATAGTACTGAACTTTCAGCTTTGAACCTCAGCTGAAGGCGATCCCTTTTAACACTAGAATTACGGCACCGGTCATTTTGACGGTATTTCCATTTTAATTGGACGTAACATTTTTAATTCTCAATAACTTTGACCTTTTTTGATTGTTTCTAAAAACTTACGAATGTGACATGTTTTTTGTTCATTTTAAGTAATTACTTTCGACAAAATTATTTTTTATACCTAGAATTACTTCCAACGGTCATTTTGACGGTATCCAGAAAATTACAGATTTCTTAATATTTTTGTGACTTTTTTAACTATTTCCTGTTTGCTTATAGATAAACAAGTATATTTTTGGTAAGGAAGATTGCGTATTTAGATTACATAGAAATGAGTGGGAACGGCAGGAGGGGGGGATTTTTGCTTTTCACCACCTGTGTCTGCGCATATCGCTTGTGTTAGAAAGTTTATTTTTCAGTAGACACAAATGTATTTTACTCCATTTGGATAGTTTTGCTGTTCTGACCTGTTTATCATGTCGCATAGAAGCGTTGGTGGAAAATATCTAACACAAGGAAGATATGCTGAAAGCTTTTGAAAGTCTTTTTGATGATAATTCTGCTTCAAAAACAACCTGATGAAGAATTTTATCCGCTATTGAAACATGTGAATCCGATTCATCTGATGGAGAACCTGTTCGCGAAACAGAAAAGGAAAGTAAAAATTTAGATCAAGATCCCAAAGACTGTAAACTGATCCATTTGCTCTTGTTTCAGATATCTGGAGTGCTTTTATAGAAAATTGCTTAATATATTACAAACCGAGCGAAAATATAACAGTGGATGAACAATTATTTTCCATAAAGAGCCATTGCCGATTTATTCAGTATATGCCTGAAATGCCGGACAAATTCGACATTAAATTTTGGCTTAATACTGATGTGCAGTCAAAATGTTCGCTGAACGCATTTTCCTATTTGGGAAAAGACGAAACAAGACCAACTGGAGAAGCAATAGCTGAACATGCAGCTTTTCGCTTGATGAAACCGCTGAAATTAGCAAAAAAAAATGGGTAATTCAGGGATAAGCTGCGTGGGCATAATAAATCGTTGAAAAAGAGAAGTATTTTATTCTTTAAAAAATACGAGGTATGAGTTCTATTTTCTAGTAAGATTGCTAAGCAGGACAATATAACGCTTACGTCTTATAAAGAGAAAAAAAAAACACAAGAACGTCTTGCTCCTGAGTACCATGCACCTAACATTGGAAAACGCATCTAATGAAAACAAAATACATCGAAAGTTTTTAATTTTTACATTTCAAACAAATATGCGGATGATGTTTTGGACGCGGTGGCGAGAAACTAATCATTGAAGTCCTCATTCAATCACTGGCCAATTCAAGTTTTTTTTTTTTTTAATATTCTTGATTTGGCCGTGGTAAATGCCTAGATAATTTACAAGGAAACAACTGTATATAAAAATATCAGCCGTCGTGATTTTATTTTGAGGAGCTTCGAAAGATGTACATTTCATCCAAAATTCACACACTTCCAAAATTCACACACTTTCATCCAAAATCCACACACTCGTTTCTAACGAAATGAGAATTGGTACTTTCCTCAGACCTTCCCGTAAGGGTAAAAATACCAGTGCATGCAGAAGCAACAAAACTTTAAATACATGTGAATACCGTAAAAAGCATATTTGTGGAACCTGTACAGATAAAATTAAAAAATTAGTAATCTGTATGCGGTGCAAAACTGAGTAATGTAACTACTAATATGTGTAATTTTTAATATATTTATTTCATATTGAAAACTTTCATGAGGCAGTTTATTAAATAATAAGAAGTTTAAAAAATATCTAGAGTGATTGTTTTTATCTTTTAGCTCTTTGTTATATTAAATTATTCTTCAATTAATATATTTACTCACTTTGGTTTATTTTGCTCCCATTACATTAAATTATTTTTTGGTTGCATGTATTTACTCAATTTACTTATTAAACAAGCAAAATACATCATTATAAGCATTAACTTTACATAAAATTGGCAAAAAGCTAGCCTTTTCTCCTATTCGAATTAAGCGGTCAAGATGACCGCTAATCGTAGTTCCAGGTATACGGAAAACACCATAATGGTAGTGTTAAAGACAAAACTCATCTAGAAACGCAAGTGGTCAGCTTTGCGAAGATAATAATCTTTCTTCGTATTTATTTCTCCTTTGGTGAAACCACCACTCGCCATTGGTTGGAAGAGTAAGTGGTATTTTGCACAGGTTGCATGGAATTCAGATGCTGTTCTGGAAATGATAAATGCACCGCTTGTATATTTAAACAATGAGAAATCAAAACCAGCTATCTGATTTTAAGGGATTTGATTTTTATGCGTACACTGTGAAAAAAAAGGGGGGGGGGACAGTTTTATATCTCCCATTCTACTGGGCCGATTGACGAAATTCAAATTGCGTTTTTTCATGTCTCGAAAACTCAACTTAGGATATGTATTAGATTTATATATAGCATTGCTCAAATATAGGTATTTTGACGTAAAATCGGACTTTTCTGAAATGACATGCCAACTTTTTTCCATATTTCGATTCTATGACTCAAATTATGCCAAACAGCCCACGAGCAAAAAATAAATAAAAATCCCATGAGCAGTTTTCAAAATTTTAGCTCCTCAATTTTAATTGAATTTTATATGTATTTATTACTATCTCTTTTTTTATGCAACTTATTCGATTCCTTATTACACAATTCGAAATTTAGGTTCATTCCAAACAAAATTCGCCCATTTTTATGATTTATTTTTAAAATTTGTATTTTAAAATAATATTTTTTAATTTTTTGAAAAAAATTTGAATTATGATCTATAAAACTTTTACAATCATCTTAAAGTAGATTTATTTCTAAGCATACCTGCAAAAAATTAGAGCTTTTTATTCAAAATTTTCGAAGATATACCATGAGTTTATATATTGGCCGTTTTGATATTTGGCATATTTGTTGAAAGCGATAATAACGAAAATGTGGTTTACGCGTTTTGTTAAAATTATTTGAACGATGTGACTTTTTTCCTCTTATCCACAATGTAAAAAGGCAGGAAGGATGTGACTTTTTTTCCTGCTCTGCACAACGGAAGGGAAAGAAAATATATTGCCGCATATTAAGAAGTTCGCCAAGTGTATTATTCTTGGCTCAAACTGAAAAAAATTCGCCAAGTTAACTTTATGAATTTCTCGGTAAATTTGGCACGAAATTTTACAAAATGTAATATTTAGGCGTAATTTGCGTCGTAGAATCGAAATATGGAAAACATTGCTATGTATTTCATAAAAAGTCCGATTTTGTGTCAAAATTCCTGTGTTAGAATGATGCTATATGTAAATATAATATATATCCTAAGTCGCGCTTTCGAGACATGAAAAACGCAGTTTGAATTTCGTCAATCGGCCCAGTAGAACGGGAGATATAGAAGGGCTTTTTTTCTTTTTTTCGCAGTGTATATAGGCAAATCGCTTATTGCTACATTATTGTTACACGTAATTGTGGTAAGTAATCAACTACTTATTTCATAAATTAATTCTTTCAGTGCAACTGGAATTTGGCCAAAGTTTTGTGAATGTTTATTTCTGCAAGTCTTATTTTAGTTAGGGACACAGCTTGCTGATATTTCGCTGAAGTAATTCGTGCAGAAGTACTGTTAGGTAAACAGCAGTTAATGTAATTTGAGTTACGTTAGCTGCTGTTTACCTAACAGTAATTCAAAGGTAAACTTTTATTAAGAAGACGGGATTGGGTCATGGGATGAAAATAACTTATTCGTGACAGCTCACGCAGTCAGAACTTAATAGTTCGGCTAAATAATATTGAATAAGAAAATAGACAGCTGAGCTAAGAGGTTGTGACTAACTGGATAATTTTTATCGTGGCAAACCATGCATAAAAAGTTTAATGAACAGAAGTTATTCTCTTATAAAGCAACGACTTGTTCTTCATTGACCTCACAAGAAAAGAAAACCCGCATGAATTTGCACACAGAGCTGGAATCTACAACAAAGAGCCCGTGTTTCCCTCTGAGCTGTGTCAAGATTTATTTTGACTTCTACTTCTAATCGTGTCTGCATCTAAAGGGAGCCAGAACACGAACTATTGATGCTTCCATCAGACAATACGATCAATGCTCAGATTTGTTTTTAGGTTACAAAAGTTATGATTGGGACGACAGCGGATTATCACTTGAAGTGCTTAAAAGCTAACTTTTAACGAGGAAATAGTCGCTTAATAGCATTATTGTTCATCTTCAGAACGAAAATTTTGCAAGGAGTTTCATGCAATGGAGAAAACAAATCTGTGGAAATACTACATGTTGGATATTCTGAAAAAAAGCTAATATTCGCACCTGAATGCAAAAGGTCACATGTGTAATGAACTAAAATCCAAGAAACTGGTCTGTAGAAGATTGGAAGCGATCGTCTGCTCTGATGAATTTCATTTCTATCTTTATAGTAATGATGCCAAATGTAGAATGTATCAAAAGCCATATGAAATCTTCAATAAAGACAATGTGTAACATATCGTTACTAGACGAATATGGGTTTATGACGTTCTAGAATTTGAATTTAGATAAAAAAACAGTGTTCAACGATGAGAGAAATTATGAAAGATATTATGCCTTGTTTACAGAGGCTACGAATTTCCCAATAAAAACAATTATTTTCTGAAGCGGGGGTTGATTTCTATACCTAAAGCTTCAATTGGTTGTATTTGTCCCTATCGTGAGGAAGCTGCGACACCTCATGTCAAATAACTCATACTTCTTTCAAGGTCTATGCAGTCGCAAAACATGCTGTTTCAATGCAGAATATTACTTCACTTCTGTAGCATACTTAAGTGATATTGAGATCCGTTTATTTCCGATTTTCGTAGTTTAAATCCTTAGGAAATCTGCATGATATGCGGAAATAGTTAATGTACACTGTGGGGGAAAAAAGGCGTTCTACTGGGCCGATTGACAAAATTCAAATTGCGTTTTCCATGTCTCGAAAGCACGACTTAGGATATGCATTAGATTTATATATAGCTTTATCCTAATATAGGTATTTTGACACAAAATCTGATGACTTTTTCTGAAATAACATACCAATTTTTTTCCATATTTCGATTCTACGACTCAAATTATACTTATATATTAAATTTTATAAAATTTGGTGCGAAATTTACGGAGAAATTCAAAAATTTAACTTGGCTAATTTTTTTCAGTTTGAGCCAAGAATAATTTACTGGCGAACTTCTTACTATATTACAACCTATTTTCCTTCCCTTCCATTGTGCAGAGGAGGAAAAAAAAAAGTCACATCGTTCCTGCCTTTTTACATTGTGGATGAGAGGGAAAAAAGTCACCATCATCTACTTTCAAATAATTAAGTGCGTAAACCACATTTTCGTTATTATCGCTTTTAACAAATATGCCAAATTTCAAAACGCGCCAATATGTAAATACACGTATATCTTCGGAAATTTTGAATAAAAAGCTCTAATGTTTTGCAGGTATGCTTAGAAATACATCTACTTTAAGATGATTGTAAAAATTTTATAGGTTATAATTCAAAATTTCTTTTCGAAAAATTTGTAACAATTATTTAAAAATACAAATTTTAAAAATAAATCATAAAAATTTAATTTTATTTGGAATTAACCTAAATTTCGAAATATGAAAGGAAGAATCAAATAAGTTTAATAAAAAAGAGAGATTAAATATATACCAAACTGAATTAAAATCGATGAGCTAAAAATTTGAAAGCTAATTGTTTAAAAACTACTCTTGCGATTGTTATGAAACTTTGCAGTTTGGCATAATTTGAGTCGTAGAATCGAACTATGGAAAGAAATTGCTATGTCATTTCAGAAAAAGCCCTATTTTGTGTCAAAATATCCATATTTGAACTATGCTGTATATAAATCTAATACATATCCTAAGTCGCGCTTTCGAGACATGAAAAATGCAATTTGAATTTCATCAATCGGCACAGTAGAACGGGAGATATAGAACTGCCCCCTGTTTTTTTTTTTTGCGCAGTGTACGTCTTGAAATATGAGCAAATCCATTATTTGTTTGATACTTACTTACTAATAATAGATGGATGTCTTGGTAGTGTTATTAATATTATTTTTCACTAACCAGCTATTTTATGTTATGGATCTTTACCGTCACTTCTCGTTTTCTTGCCACAATGTAAATGACGTAGAAACAGTAGTATTTAAGGAAGGTTTCGGAATTTTAATTCGAAGCGTATTCTGCCTTTCGAGGCCTCGTTACAACGTTATGCTGCTCAGATAAGATTTCATTCTTCGGCGGCGCATTACAGTGCCGACATTTAAATATTTAAGCCAGTTAGATTTATGAGCCAATTTCAAGTTAAATTAAATTGTGTAGTCTTTTACTACTAATTTTAAATCTTAACTTTCTGTTACTTTAAGTTATATCGCCAAAAGTGATTGGCTGAATTGTAAGCACGAGTTGCGCATTTATACTTCAATTCTGATTTAATAAAAAGGTTTCTTACTTCCTTGTACGAAGTAAAGGAAGTAATGTAATGGCGAAAAATTTCGGGTATCATATATTTAAAGCAAAATATTCATTTTGATCGCTATCGAATCCTTCTGAACGATTTTTTTCTTCGTACGTACATCCGTACCTTCGCAGAAATCGTATCTGCAAATGTGGACAGACAAAGGAATTTTTTTTTCCCAAAACGGTTTATAAAAGGGATTCAGAAGGGAGTTTTTTCGTGAAATATGCATGGTTTCGTATAACTCATACTCATATGCTCAAGCTCATATAACTCATGCATCACATAACTCATGCTCGTATAACTCATGCATCATGCTCATATGCATGGTCTCGTATAACTCAAAAAAGATTAACCGTAGAATGCTGAAAATTTGTTTATGGGATTGCTATAACATCTAATTGTGCACCACCCTTCTTCGCTGCAATCTGCTGCTCCAAACGTGTATATATATATATATATATATATATTCTTACTCTGTTATCTGCCTCTGTGAGCTTAGATTTTATTCTTATAAACTGGTGAGTTGTGCTTTTTTTTGCTTTAAATGTGATTGAGTTATATTGTCGTTATGTTCCGGTTAAGATTTTTGTGAATTTAGTTAATCTGCATGGAATAGCTGTAGAATTACCAGAAATCTAAAACTTAAGTGGCGTTAGGCTTAATGAAGCCACCGTTTGTTTACATTTGACACTCTTAGTTGAATAATGAATTTAAGTCAGTTGGCGTACCAGTTTCAGAGTCTTTTTCCCTAGTGGGACCAAAAGTTAACTTTCGATTTTTTTATCGAAAAGGTAGTCTTTCTGGCCGCTGCCCGTATGTCTTTTTGTGAGTAGAAATTCTATTTTTAATTGCAAAAATAAAATTTTCTTTAAGTATTTTAACGGTAATTGGTGCTTTAGGTTTTCCTATATTTTGCAATTTTTAATGAAGTTATTTTGTGTTTTTATGTATTTTCGCGAAGTGAGAACTAAATTGATTGTCTGAAAATTTGAGGAATGAAATGAAATTAGAGGATATAAGTTAAAATGAAGCGCAGTGAAAAATGTGTATAATTTAATAGGTCGTATAAGGAAGTCATGTGTTGTTCTACATCAAGTATTTATTTTAAAGCCTTCTTAAGACTTTATAGTTCTGTCTAGACATAATAATAATTTTGGCTTAATGTCTGTTAGGCGTTTGATATTAAGTTTATACTACCAAAACAAGTCAGACTTTATAGCCTCTTTTCCTTATGCTTCGTTTGTTATTTTTTAAGTACCGGGTGCTTTTACAACGAAGCATGTTGCAATTTGGAACAGAATTATTTGAACTTTCATTTTGGCAACACTATTTAGGCTTCTTAGTTCCTATACGGCATTCAAGTTGACTAGAATAAAATTGGAATTTAAATGAAAAAGAACTCCAGGCTGAAAAGTCGTATTCCAGAGTTTCTTGAAACATATATTAAGTTCAAAAATATAAAATTAATAAAAGTAATATATAAAGAGTCTTTTTGTCTATAAGTAATTATTAAGTTTTGTCATAACTATCGTATTTTTCTTTTGAAACTGATGATAGTGTGCATAGTTGCTTTTGACTTGTCTTAGGTTAGGTCTTAGGTCTTCGCTTATTCAATAGGTATACGACCCTAAAGTCTTTACCTATCTATAACTGTCCTTATTTGGAATCCTAAAAGTGAAAAAACAAATTCCAAAAGTTGGAATAAACCTGTACAGTTGAAGTGTTGAATAACATCCAAAGTGGAAGTGCAACATTGGGCAAAATAGCGATTTAACATCTGAAGTATAACTTTCACATCGTAAATGAAATTTAATACATCAGTAGCATAAAAACTTTGGCACAACTTTCTCCTCGTATTTGCTACGTCTGAGTGTCCTTCTTCCTCCGTGTCTTGGAGCAACAGAATAGCGTGGGCTTAATAGTTGAGGCATATCACAGTAGTGGGCGGAGCATGCTTTTGACTTGTACGAAACCTATGTTACTTATATCACTCATAATGTAAAATAATATTCGTTGCTAAGTGTTTTTATAAGTCCAGTTACAATGTCTTTAAATTATTTTAATGAGAACTGTATTTTAACAATACAGAAGAAAAATTTAAGACATTATATATACATTGTAGAAAAAATCAATACATTTTCATAATGAATAAGAATACATTGATAACTGAAAACCATAATACTTCTTGGAGGTGTTAAAATTATCTTTAGCGTGCATTCAATCCAATACTTGATAATAATATTTATATTATGTTACTATTATTTTTATACAAATAATTAAAATTAATAGTTTTCGAATTTTGGTAATATTGGTTTTATTTAAGATTGTAACTCAATGTTTTCCAGTTGCTAATTTAATTGGATGTTACTAGTATTGTTTAACTCAGCACAGTTATCTTCTTTCTTAAGTACTTGGTGTAACTATCAAGTAAAAAAGACCATTGGGAATGGAATACCCTTAAGTAACATTTGTTACGAGTTGTTATCTAACTATCAAATTTTATGTTAGCATCATCAGACTCCAACAAGTCTAGTTTTGAAGGCAGAACTCAAGAAAGAAAAAGAAAGTACCCGCCAGATTTTGAAGGCTTAATATCGGCTCCAAAGAATGTCACACTTCATTTAGTCAGTTTGTCAAACAGAATCACGGCTTTCATCCTTTGATATGTAATGCCCTGTGATTGCTTGTCATTTCAACGTTAATTTCACAGGTATTTATCAAAGATTCTTCAGGTCGTTGGCCTGCCGCTCTTATGTGTCAATGAACACTTCTAAGTAGAAAAGGTTTTCTAACACTTTCAACTGTGATAAGTAATAATAGTAACCATTTTCAGGTGTACCAGTCTGTGGGTGGTCTTTTACATTAAAGCTGGAGAAAAAAAAACATTTAAGAGGGGAACAGTTGGCCAAAAAAGAGTGTGTCTACACCTGCTTCTCCAATGAGCAGTACCATGACATCTGTTGCCTTCTGCATAGTAATTATTAAGTGCCCAAAACGAAGAGACCGAAATGACATGACTTCTACTAATAATTTGCACTGTATTAAGTTTCGTGATAAGTTAATCATAGAGGCGCTAAGAAAAGGAGAGAATTTACCGACTCAAATCCCTGTTCGCACAGCGGTTGCTCGGCATGTCAATAATTTGTCTATGCTTTCATGACTGTTGCCAGTTTCTCAATTGATGTTTAGATAGCAGCTTCTTCTGTTTTCTTTGTACTCCATTACGTATGTATCAGAAGGAAGTTATCAAATTTGATACCTTTAAAGTACACATTAGAACTCTTATTTCATATGAATAGGAGCAATTTAGAGGCTTAAGTATTTTCACTCGTATCGTATAATTTATTTTATGTTTCAGAAACAAATATGATTTAATTTCATAATAATTAGATGTAATTTAGCTTGATTTTGAAATTAAAGTTCAAACAAAATTTTTCTTACAAATGTAATCCTTTAAAGAGTCTGCAAGTTAAGAAATACGAGTATTAATGATAAAACTGAAATCGGACAAAATTAATTTGAAGATGAAACTAAAAATGCTTATAGTTTTTTTAAATAGATTCTCACCTTTCATTTAAACCACTTGAATTTGAAAAACTTAATAAAGGATACAAAAGTATTTAATTACAATAATTACTCTGATTATAACAAATTCAGTATTCGAAGTGTTAAATTTTAGAACAATAAGTAGCTTTAGATTATGTTTTTTTGCACAAAACGCGTCAAGCTTATTATTTCTAACTTTTCTCAAGCAGTTACTTGCGAAATCATTTTAATTTTTATTGCCTGATAAGAAAAATATCATAAGTACTGTGTTTCAGATACGAAAAAGTACAAAAATCATCATTTGAAGTCATTCGCAGTTTACGGAATACCATTGGAATTAATCCATAATTTTCGCGTACAAAAATTCGGATTAAACATTATGAGTAGTATTCAACTTAAGGTTAAATAATATATCTTCTCATGAAATACTAACTATCACGATCGTGCATTAAGTATTTTAATTTAGGGTAGCTTATCAAAAATGAAGAAAAAATCTGAAAGACTTCAGATTTTTATATTACGCCCAAAGAGGCATTTTATCATTTACTCACGCATACGCCTTTCAAGAGCATTTGGGCTAAAAATATTTGAAAACAGCATACCTTTAGAATTTCCGATAGACAGTCTCGCGCTAGAGATAAAAATGTTTTTTTTTTCTGTACAGTGTTAGTCGTCGTTGAGTTTGTTAATCAAAAATCGTTAAAGTTTTACAAAATATGAAATAAACAATAAAATAAATTCAAAATTCCATATTCGGCTTCCAGGTGTTCATATTCGGGTAGAGGACTGCGTTATTAAAAATTTCAAGGTTCTAGGTACCGTTATCTTTTTCACAATGAGAGAAACATGCGTACATTCATGCAGGGTCTTCATTATTTAATTTCTTTCAATATAATACAAGGCGATAGTATTTGGTGTCAAAAATTTGAAAACTGGTACAACGCTTTTAGTGATTCAACGCAAAATGCCGTGTCGATACTTTTAACTAACACCTACAATGGCTCTTTTAAAGTTTAATTTGTTTTCTAGTAGAGATGAACGATAGAGATAGCCAATATGTTAGAAGAAAATGATTTGAGATTAGCTATGCAGGGCATTACGAGGACATTAGATATGCATTTAGATTAACAAGGAAACATCTCCTGTACATTTAAAAAGTGAAAAAATATATAATGCAATTCTATAAAAATATTTACTGTTTTTAATCAGGTATGTCATGAATTACATTCATGTCCATAAATTAAGGATAATGTCAGATCCGGCAAATAAAAATTCAGAAACAAAGCAAACGTGACTTATTCATAAAGCCCATTTGTTAAATAAAAGATGAAAAACACAAAGGATAATGTATGTATGCTAACATTAAACAAAACTACGATTTTTGCACCCTCGTGCAATACCTTCCTTACAAAACAAAAATACCTTCCTTACAAAAACTTAACATTACGTGGTTGGTGGGATGATTAATATATTGCTTGTTTCCCAGTGATGAAATATAGTCTGTACAACGCCTGCTGAGTATCAAATTATCGACTTAATCTTGGAGAAGCCTATTACACTCAGCAAGCAATGCTCTCCAAAGTGCCGGTACAATTGTAGGAGGTGTTTGAGGGGCTATAATTCGTCGGCCAAGCTTGTCCCGCAGATGCTGCATCGCATTCAAGTCAGGTGAGAACGCTGGACATTCTATATGGATGTTATCCTCAGATTGAAGGGATTCCTTTACAATATTTGCACGGTAAGAACGGGCGTTGTCATCATAAACACAAATTCTACGCCCATGGCACACCTAAACAAACGTACATGTTGTTCCAGAATGATATTCCGATAAATTTGTCTTGTCATGGTTTCGATCTGAACATGCAGCATTGTATAATTCCACCCCAAACAAGAAAAACTGCACCACCGTAACTGTGTCGTTCAATGATGTTACCTTGTTGGTAGCGGGTACCTGGAGTTCTCCATATTAAAGTCCGACGGGAATCAGATTGCAAACTGAACCTGGACTCGTCGGAAAACATCACACAAAGCCCACTGAGACGATGTCCACATTGCATGTTATCTACTCCAGACCAACCGCTGGGGACGGTGAGTTGCCTTAGCGGAATACATCTGATAGCCCTGTGAGTATATAGATCAATATGTTCCGAACGTGTGTACATGATTTGCCTTGAAACTGTCGTACCCATGACTGAAGATAGCTGACGAGACAGGTCTGATGTTGTGATTTTTACCTTAGAGTTCGATTTCCATATGATTCTGAGTTATCCTTAATTTATGGACATGAGTGTAAATGCATTTTCACTTAAATCAATCATATTAAAAAGTAAAAAAAATAATATTCTTAAGAATTGCGTCTATTGCTTTTAAATATTAATTTAGTTTTTTAATTAATAACAGACAGATTCAATGTATAAGAATAATATCTTACGTTTTTCGGGATGACAACAGACTTAAACGAAATGTGAAACAACGTATTAAACTCCTCGAAATCATGTTTCGAGGCTAACAGATCTTTTAGGCTAGTAAAGAAATAAACTGGTGTAGATTATTCAAAATTCCAAATTAACAGTGTCTCCTGTTAATTAATTTCATGTTCTATTTCTTGGCAGTTATTTTTTTTTCGAAATTCAATTTCTGAAAATGGACTTTATTATTTAAATCAAAAGTCCTTATAGAGTTACATCTGCTGAATTACTAAACAGAGAAATATCATACTCAGAACCCATGGCTTTAAATCTTAATGGCAGCTATCTAATGTCTTATATTATAAGGTATTTATTTCTCCAGTACATGTTGCAGATATTGGGATAGGCAGGAGAAATACCTTATATCATAAAGTATTTCTCCCGCCTTCGTGGTGCAGTGGTCAGCACGCTCGGCGCGTATTCAAGAGGTCCGTGGTTCGAATCCCGGCGAGGGCATTGCTAATTTTTCATCTGTCCTGCTGCGAAATAACCTAATATCTCTACAATACATGATATTTAAAATCTTCTTGTTTTTCTTTATATGTTCTTATTAACACATATTCCTATTTTAATTGCATTATATTGGTCACGCGTGTATTGTTTACTATCAAAAGCTCTGTTTCTCTTCTGTTAATTATTCGTAGGCTTAAAGCATAAAGAAATAACAAAATTGGATATAAAATGGCGCACTCTGTTTATATGTGACAAGCTATTAATTCTAAAAAAACAATAAGATTTCATCTCTTCAACATTAATTCTTCTGTAATATCTTGAAATTTTGAAAGTCCTAAAAGACAACATTTGGAGAGAAAGGCTCGAACCGAGGGCAAACATCTTGATTCGTCAATTAAGATAAAACTACGCAAGTGATTGTCATTTAATTCATGGTTTTTGGGCCAAAATAGATACAGCCAATCTTCCACAGCCTCCTTATTATCTTGATCTCGCTTCTGATGACTTTGAAGAAGAAGAGATGACGAAGCGATCCCGCTTCTGGAGAACATTTTATTCAAAACTGAATTTAAGTTTGAAAAGTTAAGCTCATTTTGAAATTAAATTTATCTTTGGAAAATCAACACAGTCGACCAAAAAAAGCACAGTTCGCAATAAAAATTACACAAGATTCTAAAAGAAGCTTACAATGATTGCTGCACGAATTAAAAACTACGAGCTTCAGTCGAATAGCTGAGTATTTTGAAGACAATAAATTTGCAACAATTGTAATTCACCCTTTATAACCATCCCTTATTTCAATATATTTATGGTGTGTTTGAGTTTGTCATTATTGTTCCTATGACTCAGCAGTTCGGCATTTCTTCGTAGATAATTCTCGTTGAATGATATATCACACATGTCAGTCGAGATCTGCAAGCCTAAGGACACTGCTTAGGCAGCCACTCGACGATCATCCATGAGTACAACGTTGATGTTTTCCTATGTTGTTGCAGTCACTGGACGTTCACTTCGTAGTTTATCCAAGACGCTTTCGTGTCCACGCTTGAAGTTTGAGACCCATTGTTTAACAATAGCAATAATGGGCTTAATTTCCGAATGTCTGCAACATGTGCTGGTAAATTCCTCTTACAGTGAGACGTTTCTAGCGGAAGTACCGACTCATAGCCCTGTGAGCCGCTCTCTTTTCTGACAAATCATTCATTTTCAGTACGAAAAAAGATAGAAAAGAATGCATGTCAGTTTCACAAAACTCCAGTGTTTCAATTTTCTTTCGTATACATAAAGTTCAGAAATGTTTTGAACAGATCTTGTAATTAAAGGTATTAAATCTTGTAGAGAGCATTCGGTATTTTTTGTTTTGGAGCAGGTGACATAAAAGACATGCAATGCCGTCGCCTTGATTCGAAGTCTGGACTTTTCGATTGCTAGACGGACGTGCATGCCAATTAAACCACTAAGACAAGCGATAAAGAGGAAGAAAATACTTTACGAACTGCAAATAATCTTGTAAAATATCTAGACAGTGGTAGTCTGACTGGGGTTCAAAATTTAGCAAATGAGCTGACTGCATGGGGTTTTTGTGGGTTTCGTATGTGTAATGTGAATGCAAGCCAGTTCGTCTTAAAAGACCTTGCTTTTCCTTTATGCGTCAAAACCCTTATTAGTCCAAAGGGGTAATTTGCCCAGAAGGACTATTAATTTCGTTTTGGCATTTTGCATCGATTCCCTAAAAGCATTGTTTCACTTTTCAAATTGTTGGCCAACAAATATTAGCGCCCTGTATTATATTTAAAGAAATTAAATAATGAAAAATCTGCATAAATGTATGTATGTTTGTCGCATTGTGATAAAACAACGGTACCTAGAGACATCAAATTTTGAATATTGAACCTTTCCACTCGAATATGGACATCTGGAAGCCCATATTTGAAATTTGGAAGTTGTTTTATTTTCGATTTCATATTTTGTAAAACTTTAACGAATTTTTGATTAACAGACTAAATGATTTCAAAGCGAGTAATGGCAATGTTGTACAGAAGAAACGTTTTTATCTCCAGTGCACGAGATTCTGTATCGGAAATTCTAAAGATATGCTCATTTTAAAATTATTTTGCGATATTGTTCTTGAACTGAATTTTATATTTCAAGTGCGAAGAATGCGGTATTTAATAAATAAAGGTAACACAAAAAATGTTAAAAAAACGCCTCTTTAGACGTAATTTAAAATCTGAAACCTTTGAGATTTTTTTAAAAATTACTTTAAAGAAAATAAGATTTTATAAAAACTACAGTATTTTATTTCATGGGTATTTCATATCGTAATAATAGATAAAAATGTTTATAAATCAAAACAAAAATAATAATAAATAAGTGCACCGCTCAGTTTATTATCATTTTCAGAAAAGCACTAAAATGACTGTGGTAACCCATTAAATTTTTGCTTATGGCATGAGATCTATTAATTAAAAATGACGCTTTTGAGAAAAATTAATTATAAATGTGTTACAATTCTTAGACGGGAAAGAAAAGTAAGCAGGCTAAAAGGAAGAAATCATGGCCTATTTCAAATTAAAATTTATTTCACATGTTATGTCTTTATTAATCAAAATCGGTTTGTTTTTCAGCAAGGCAATTTAAGTAAAAACATCTATGATAAGTGAAAAACATCAGAGATAATTTGTTTTTACGAAATTCGATCTGTTGAACGTGTCTGCAATTCAAAAAATGTTCTTTATAAGCAAATGCGTATGCGTCTGCAGCTCTTATTTCTGTCATTAATTGCGAGTATATCATTTTCTTTGGTCATTAATAAATCATGAGTTCCTGGGGTTGTTAGGCTATTATTAGGTGGGTTAAATGTTCATTAATCATTAAGGCAATTAGTCCATCTATTTTTTCTCAAATAAATATGAATTCAGGATACTTATTTTACTTCATAAGTAATGTTTTTGAATATAAGAATTGACATAGATATGCATACAGTTACCATTTTAATTTCAGCTTGTTAAAATTCGAATTTTGCCTTTTAAACAGAAAGCAAGTATTAAATGCAAAAATTCAAGGTCACGAAATTTGAAAGCAGACTTTTACTATTTTTTAATTTATGGTGGATTTACATATGGTAAATGCAAATACTAAAACGTAATAACTTAGAAAACCTTCTTCAGAGTAATTTCATGAGTTAGAATGCGTTCTTTTAACTCTCACATATTTAAAAAAAAGAAATGTTAAAAAGAAATTTACATTAAGGTTTTTGACAGAAGGAACGTTTTTGTTATGCTAGCTTAATATTTAAGACTATTTTAGCACTGTTGAATAAAAAGACAATATTTCAAATCTTTAATCGTGAAAAGTTTTGAAACAAGGCAAGCTTAGAGATTCACGTGTTTACTGTCATACTTATATAATGTTACCCATCATATGAAATTTATACGAAGGAATACATTTCGAAAAATGTCTGAATCAGTTCTTTTTACGGATATTACTTATGCAATATTTTCAAACATGTACCCTGTATACAGAAATCACTGCAATATATATTCTTGCGGTTTATTTAACGTAGACTGAAATTATTTAACTATACTGTAGCATTCTAGTATCTTCTGCTTAAAGAAAAGAATATTTGCAAGAAGGCATTTCTCTGTGTTGCACTTGCAAATAAAGCCGAAAACACTAGAAAAATGAATCGTTCAACAAAATGCAGATAGAAAAAAAAACATTATACTCCTTGAATTTGAAAATGTTCTTATAATACGAATTTAAAGGACTTCTAACAATGAAAATTTAAAGGTCTTCTAATAAATAAAAGTAGTTAAATCTCAACTTCAGAATTTACTTGGCTCAGAGGCAATCATACCAAATTTTAAATTCCTTTCTTTCCTATGTCTTAGCCGGCGATTTTGTCTTGCGCTGTTGAAAGCTAATTGTATTGGATATGTTGTAAGCTACTGTGGTGGATATCTTCTATTGCAAGCTAACTACATTGAATACGTAAGCTAAACTTAACAAGCTGACTATATTGTATATGTGCAAACGTTTTGCCTTTTTAGTAATGGGAAAACTTTTGACTTGAAAACTTTTTGTTTAAGGCATTAGTTGGCGACAGAGCAGTACGGAATTTTCCATTGTTCTTTTGTAGCAAAAGATGTTGCTTTGGAAGACACACATTACTTCTAATTGGTAAACAAGAGAGGGAAATAAATTATTATCCAAACGGAGCACATCAGACATTGTCTTTTGTGTGAGTATAAGGTGTGTATATATAGTATAAGGTGTATATATTTGTGTGAGTATAGGTAAAGGTGTGGCAAAAGTATATTAAAGGATATGTGAACATATATGGCAGCAAAGCAGAATCAAAACTTGCTTTCAAATTCAAATCAAAACTTGCTCCAGAATTGCTTTCAAATCCTTCAGTAAAGTTCAGTAAAACCACAAGAATTAAAAGAATAGGATTTGTTGGAAACCTGTAAGAATGAAGCAATATTATTGTGGCAGAAATGGAAGAGCTTGGGGTTCAGGAGTGATATCCGACTGTTTTGCAAGACAGACAAATGTCAACGATCTACCAAAAAACAAGTACATTCACGAGTATATTCTGCTACGTGTTTAGTTGGATTTTAAATGAACTGAAAATAGGCAGATCTGTAGAAGCTGGTTTTATAAGTAGATGTTTTATAAGTACTGGTAGTCTGTAGAAACTGGTTTCATAATGCCATCTGAAAGAAGCGCTTATCACTGGTATATTGTTAACGAGTATTTTCCATTGCGACATTATGAGACTCTGCACATCTCTTCTTTGTGTCTTTAAACTCCAAGAAAATTACATTAGTTAAGACAGGATCACTCCAACAAAATATCATCTCTTCGATCATTACCTACAAGATTTATTCAGGCAATGTATTGCCATACTTCCTGCTTCGAAATAAACCTGATGGCTTGACCAGTTTAAGAAGCATTTATACACTACTAGCGTTTCCTATTTCAGTGTATGTTAGAAACTTGGTAACATAAAGACCAAAAGGTTATACGACATCAAGAAAGAAGCGAAAAATGCCAAATTAAAGTGTACAATTATTCAAAGCAGCGGACTTGTGTTTGAGATATATTTTAACCAAGACTCTATTGATTTCGAGGGCAAACAGATACAGGACCATTAGGAGAAACAAAGGAAGAAGCCACAACAGTATTTATACTAAAAGCAAAGTAAAGTGAACCAGACGGTAGAGCCGTCTGTCCACAGAAACAGTAACAGCATGAAAAACTAAGTTAATAGAAGTTCAAAAGCGTTAAGAAGGACTGAATTAAAGTCATTATCATTTATGCTTTTCACGAAGTCCACAAAACTGCAAGTCCTTTTCGCCTTATAGTTTCTAACTTAGGAGCAGCATCATGTCTTTGATCAAATATTAGTTTCTAGATTTTCTCTTTCATTTTCTAACAATATTCGCCCCGTAAAATATTCTTTCGAAGTCTTCGATAAACTTACAGCTATTTCTCCCCTGCTTTCAATGGAAGTTTCTTTTGATATTAAACCACTGTTGAATAATGTCTCGATCGACGGAGCACTAAAATGAGCTTATTTTATTTAGCTAATGACTTTAATTTCAATCCAGTGCTCCCCAACACTTTTAAAATTCTATTAACTTAATTTTTTATTATTTATTAACTTGTTCTTACTATTATTTCAGACAGATTGTTTTTACTACTATTTGTGGACAGATAGTTCTCTCTTCTCGTTCCACTTACTTTGCTTTTGCTTAAATACGGCTGTGGCTCCTCCCTTCATTGCAGAATTTCTTTGCTCCTGAAAAGAAGAACCTGTACCTGTTCGCCTTCGAAATCGATAGTCTTAGTTAAAATCTATGCCAAACACAAGGTTGCTGCTTTACCCAGATATATGCCCTATATGCTCAAACCGCCACTTCTGCTATGAATGTGGACATTTAGCAAGCAATGATTACCTCCTTACAGTATCCTTAGAATGGCCTTTACCTTCAGCAAACTGCAGCTGCATGTAGATGGGTTACAGGAATGCAAACCTTGTAAGGCTGACCATGATGCAGCAGTAATATTACCACAGATTGCAATAATGCCAATAGAGACCATCATGGATCACGATCACTGTTAAATGGCAGTGGGTTACCTTTATTATCGGTTTTGCATTTTGTTTTGGTACGGTTAATAACGATGTTCGCATGTGAAGGCAACGCGGTTAGCATTATGGTAAAAGTTTTAATCACAACACTACACGTTCATAAGAATAGGTATCACAGTATGTGATTCATGTTTATATGTTGTCCAATTACTGTTGGTCTTCTTTTCAGGTTGTAATGATCGTGGATGCAGTTTTCCTATCAGTGGTTCAGCTGTTCGTAAATGTTCGCCCCATTATCGTATTCCAAAGGACAATGCTCATCCTAACGCTGCTGATCTCTCACAGGCTTGCCTTGCCAATCATGTATGCTCTGCCATGATCAGCTCTATTTGCCATAAACAGCTCTGTCAAGACTTCACTGCTGGGATAAAATTTGACAGAACACTATGATGAAGTCCGATCTGATTGTTTTTAGTTAAGGCAGGACTACCTTAGAGACAGCTAAGATTCAGTGCTGCGACGTGTAATGAATTGCATATTCTGGCGATCGACGTCTTATTGAAAATAATGACGTTTTTGTAATATGTCCAACACATGCTTGCCATACCACTCTAATTTTATAATCATTTATTGTTGTTGGTAATTACTAATTTCATTCCAAATGACTTTTCTATCCAACCTTCGTTCTGGGTGTAATATGTTTTCTTCCTCTTCTTCTTTTTAACCCTTTGATAAATGTAATTACCTAATTAGTACATATTAGAGTTTCTATTTACTTTGAATCAACTGCTTAAAAATTGGAGAAATAATATGATGATAAAAGCAAAGAAAGGAAAAATCTGAAATCAAAATAATCTTAAAAACAATATTTCGAAATAAAAGAGTAAAACTATTACTCTAAACATTATTTAACTAAAATGCAGAAACACATTTATTAGCCTGTAGAAAAGAAAGCTTTTTGATTGTGAAGTCTATAGGATAACTCAAGATCGCACATTCTGAGCACGTTTTTGCAATTCATAAGACTGACAAAGTCATGCGCAGTTACATTTAAATTATTATTTGGCGTTAAAAAAAGTGGTGTCCGAAACAGACGCCGATTTTTAGAAATTAATTGTCATATGCTCTAACTTCAGCAGTTGCACATCTTCCCAGAACATTCTTCTGACATCAAAGCATCTCGGAATTAAAAAGTAAAAAGAAACACAATTAGCTAATCTACATTTTTTTTCCAGCAGAAGCCGCTGCTTAAATGTCATACAAGAAAAGAACTTGACATTTGTTCTGTTCCCTATTATAATCTTCATTGACAGGCAACGAAGACTTTTAATAATCTTCACCGCGATGTTTAGGTGATTTATTTCCAAGGTTATGTAGGTTCTTAATCAAGATGCGGGTTGATGATAATGAAAGAAATGAGTGAAATGTTTCATGTTTCTTCCGGAATTTTCGATAGTTACTTGACAGAAAATTTGTAAATGGCTAGAAATTACACAAAATTTGTAAATTACACAAAACAGTATTTGTGTTTACCGCAAGTTTTCTGCATTAACATTTTACTACATTAACATTTTCTGCATTAACATTTCTGCAGCTATTATTTTGGTAGTTAATTATAGTGGCATTCGGTAAAAATACCGTGGCATTTTCATTTGTGAGGTTTATTTTAACTTGTACATTGTTTTTTACATTCAGTCTTTTATATATTTCTATTCTTTCGTCTGCTCCGCCAAAACATGCAAATAAAGTAAGTTTAAATAGGAAAGAGAAACTAAATTTAAAAGACGCAAGGAAAGCTTACTCGACGCATATTCAAGACGTCTAAGGTTTAAGTCCCAGGAAAGACATTGCACTTTTTTCATGTCTCCAACATCAAAAGTCCTAATAAATCTACAAGTGGTGCTTGAATTAAAAGGGGGTGGACAATAATTCTTCACCCCCCAGGATTTGCCAACTGGGTCCCCTAGTCCCTTGTAGTCCTTTAAAAGGAGGAGTGTGTAAGGTTATAAGGTATTTCTCTCGCCTTCATGGTGTAATGGTCAAGCACACCTGGCGCGTAATCGAGAAGTCCGTGGTTCGGGTCCTGGGGAGGGTATTGCTTATTTTTCATCACTCCTGGTTTTCAACCTCCCCAAAAAACTAATGTCTTTACACGGTATTTTCTACTTCCTTTTCCGCATGTTTTCGTGATGTAATTGGAAGCATACTCGATGCGTATTCGAGAGGTCGAGGTTTCGAGTACCAGTCTCCCGCATCAAACACCTAATGACTCTACAAAGTAACTTGAGACATCTATGTTAAAACTCTTCATTTATTCCCTTCCTTTAGCTCGGCTGTTACAATAGATCTTGGATAAAACTCGATCGATTTTTAAGGAGCTAAGATACATCTTGAAGATAACAACAACCATATAGGCATTCCCTGCTCCGCAAACTTAATTGCACTACAGGTCCTTCCCCCCGCAGAACCGAGGCCGAGGTTCAACCTCTTTCCCGGAACCTTGAGGGGTCGGCGCAACGCACCCAAATTGGGGCGTCACTGGTCGTCAATTTGCTACCCACCAGTCGCACGGGCGAGCCCGTCGCTGGGGGACATTACCCAGCATACCCAGGGCGAACCCCGGGCTACTAGAACCACCCAGCTCTAAGACATGCCAGAACCCCGGGCCGGCCAATAAGTGACCTTTCCGGAGTCCCCAGAACCACCAGGTTCATAATTTGTATACCCCCGTGGCCGAGACTGCCTAGGTACAGATCCTAGCCAGTAGCTTTGCAGAGTTCTCTACGTCGACCCCCGGGGGGGATCTTGAAGATAAAAAAAAAAAAAAACCTTTGCTTGTAAAGAAAGAGCGATATTTGTCTGATCGCCGTCGCTATTTCTTTTATGGATTTTTATTTAACATCAGTCCCAAATTAAGATTGCTATTTTTTAAACTAATTTTAAAAAATGTCGGTGAACATTTAATATGAGCAGTAAGGATGGAGCCATCATTAACATACTAAGCTGCATTAAATAACAAAGAAATAGATTGAAAATAAAGATCATGTGTTCTGATATTTCAAAGCATTTTCCATTTGCCAAAGTGAAGAATATATTAGTAACATTAGAGATACTGCTGTTCACCATACAAAAAATTTTGGAAATATTTTCATAATGTTAACAATTTGCTCTTCAAATACCTTCTGTTATCATGTGGTATTTTGGGAAAAAATATAAAAAAGAAAAATATGCGATGATTTTAATGACTTTGTTTAATTTTAATAGGCCCAGCAAGCATAAATTTATAAAAATATTTAATGATTTTAATAATGAATCAAAACTGCTGCTTTTAGATTATACTAATTTAACCAGTCGTTCTAGTCCAGCAATTCTTGACTTAATGCAACAGAAATTAGGAAATACTGAAGCTCAGACTACAGCATTTTAATATGACAATGTCTTTTAATTATGGTCCAAAATATATTTCAAATCATTTTATTTCTCAGTGCACAAAAACATTTTATTGTTTAATAATCAAATACAGAATGTGAAGTTATAAATCAGTTTATTTCTTGCCTTCAGATCTTCTTAACTATGTTTATACTATTTTTTATTTATTTTGATTTTGTATTCATTGAAGAATTTGGTGATATAGAACACAATGGTCGTTCTGTAGCAATTATCATGCATATTATTCCTGTAGTAAAATTCCTTTTTTACTTTATACCTTTGAAATGAAGACTGGTGAATCTATCTTAAAGAATCATGCAAAAATAAAAAAAGGAGCTTAAAGCGGTATCGTCACAAGGTCAAGGATAGACTGGATGGACTAAACGAAGTGGATATTGGAGGAATTTCGTGCGAATCAGTATCACGAGTTCATCTATGGCTGAAGTCTTCAAATTATAAAACAACAACTCGAAGAAGGATTTGTCTTTAAAACTGTAAAAGACAATGAAAAATTTAAAAAAGATATAAAAGAAAAAGAAATTTGAAAAAATTCAGATTTTAACATCGCACCAGAAGATTTTTTAAGGTTTTTTGTTATGCTGACGCTGTGTTCACAATTTACTAATCTACTCGTGCCTACTAGCGTAAGTGCTTTTATCTGGTAACAATCTGTTCTTGCCTGCTAACGCAACTACTTCTGACTTTTTAATTTTATTATTAAGTATTGCTTTCTTCACAATAAAATGTATAAAATTACACAGTAAAATCAAAATAGTTTTTTAACTGTAGCATATTTTTAGAATTTCTGCTAAAGTGCTAAGTGTTGCCATACGTTTTTTATATTTGAATTGTTATTTCTTTAAAAATAATACACGACAATAACATTTGGTGGCAACACTGTATTATTTAAAAGGTGATGCGAATAAAAAAGTGAGTATCGAGACTAATATGAACTCTAAAAATGATCCATGTTAATATAGCCTAAAAAGGAATCTGTACCAATAATGTCCCATACGACATTAGAAAAAAGTCAACTAAAATTATTAATTAGATATATGATGAAGCAATTGATTTTCTTTTACATCAATAAAATTAAAGAGAAAAATATGTTATTAAGAGGTGCATTCATCACTTTTAAATTCTTAAGTAGTAACACACAAATTAAATTTTATAGTTAAATATCAATCGGCTTTCCAAATGGAAATACACTGTCATGTGGAAGATAAAAAAGTTATTTCAGACAGTAGCTACACTTTACTTCTAAATAACCCAGTTTCTTGTTTACATTTGTTTACATAAAAATAAATATCTTATTCTTTGTTGAACGGCAGTACACTGGTGCACAGAAGCTAAAAATGTTTTATTTTAACCATTGGCGACATATATCGCTTTTAAATCATCAAATTTGTTAACCAAAAATTAATTAAACTTAATTTTCTAGATAATCTAATTCGTATAATTGTGTCTTTTTTTTCATAAGAGCCCAGTCAGTATCTGAATTGGAAATGCATGCTCGAATGCGTCATAATCGCAAAGGCTGATTAAAGCAAAAGTGACTAAAGACTCAGTTTTCTATCCCCTTTTTATTACGTAATATATAATATACTTACTATAATCCACAAACATCCTACAATTCAATTAGCCCTCTTTGCTGACGACACAATTATTCTAATACAGGTCACTAGAAGATATTTACAATCAAAATAAGCTTTTTTTTTTTTTTGATCTGCTAGAGGCATGGCTTACATACTGGAAATTTTAAGTTAATATCAATAAATGAAAAGCAGTTCTATTTTGAAAGGGTGAGCCACTTAATCTACCATCTATTTCTAAGTTATTGAAAAAAGAAATGTTATGAAATCTGAACGTAGTATTCCTAGAAATAATGCCTGACAAAGCTCACTTTCCCAAACTCAGTAATGAATATACTTCATATTTAACTTGAGACTTCTCAAAATACAGCAGTATTTTTTTCTTCAGAATAAAATTCTGTTATAAAAAACAATATTCTGTCTAGCCTTATTTTACGCCTACCTGATTTGGTGACATACTGTAAAAACAAATCTCTACAGAAATACAAATTCTTCAAAATAAAGCCGTTTAGAGAAATAGTCAAGGCTCCTTGGCTAATAAGGTTTGATTTGCTTTAATTTACTGATAATGGCAAAGCACTTGAGAGCTATCTGCCTAATGCAGCGATTCTGAAACTGTGGGGCGCGCACCCTTAAGGGGGCGAGATAACCCTCCGGAAGGAGAGCGAGCATGTTGAAAATAAAATGTTATCTAAAAAAATATTGATTCACTGAAAGGAAGCGAACAAAATATATTCTGATATAATACAGAATAAAATACACATTTACACTGATGTAATATGTTTATAAATGTATCAGTACTTCACAATGTATTTGATAATTAATTTAGTAATACTAAATTTTGAAAAATTTGGTGACAAATTTATCAAAAAATTAAAAAATTAGTCTTGGCGCATTTTTTTATTTTGCGCCAGGAGTAATTAAATTGGCAATGTTCTTAATTTATGGTAACGTATTTCCTTTTCTCTTTTAATTTCTCTCCAGCGGAAAAAGTATATTGTTCATACTTTCAAATAATTTTAACAAACTGTGTAAACCACATTTGCGTTATTATCGCTTATAAAAAATGAGCAAATTTCAAAACACGCCAATATATAAATTCATGTATATCTTGTGAAATTTTAAATGAAAAACTCTAATTGTTTGCAAGTATGCCTAGAAATAAATCTACTTTCAATTGATGGTAAAAATTTTATAAGTTATAATTCAAAACTATTTCCGAAAAACTTACAAAATTTACTAAAAAATTTTTAAAAAGTTCAGAAAATATCTGCCAATTTTATTTGGACTCAATCTAAATTTCGAGTAAAAGGAATAAAGTAAATTTAATAAAAAAAAGAGATAATTGTAAATGTATACCAAATTCAATTAATATTGAGGAGCTAAAATTTTGAGAGCTAATGTTTTAAAAACTACTCGTGCGAATTTTACAAAACTTGGCATTCTGGCATACTTTCTGTCGTAGAATTGAAACATGAAAAAAAAATTCGTGTGTCATTTCGGGAAGAAGGGCCCAATTTTGTGCCAAAATATATACGCTATATATAAATCTAATACATATCCTAAGTCGAGCTTCCGAAATATGAAAATCGCATGTTAAATTTCGTCAATCGGCAGAACAGGAGATAGAGAACTCTCCCCCCCTTTTTGTGCGTGCCTGCAGTGTGTATATACAAATTCGATTTTATTTAACAAAAAGGAATTTTTTAAGTATATTTGCTCATAAGATTCTTCATTGTTTAACAATAATAATGAAGAATCTGTATGTATACCTATACGAAGTCTAATGAACTTTTTCATCATATGTATATTTAATCGCGTTACTTTCCTGCTTGTTTTCATTGCAGTTTTCTCATAGCAAGTACTTGCATCGACTTAGAAACATGAGTTTTAACCTCTTTTAGTTATAGTTGTCTTGGTAACTTTTACGAACCGTATCGAGTACTCCTCCCTCTTTACTCATTGATGTTCGAATTCGACAGTCCAAATTGCGTGCAGCGTGGACATTGAGGTCAGTATACTTCCCTGCACGCACATCCTCTTTTTTCTTTTTTTTTTTTTATAAATTCCTGAGACTACGTTCTCTTCATAGCCTTCGGTAGAAAAGATTGATTGCTTTTAATGGTGAAGAAATATTTTTACACTTTTAGGCTATTTGTTTGGTTTTTGCTCTAGTAGACAAAAAGCGGAAACAATGTATATATGAATTGTAATTTTTTTATAGTTAGTTGCATGTATATATAAAATATTTACTGCAAGAGTATCTTTAATTGTAAATAAAACTAACAGTTAACATGTATTTTAATTAACATATAAAAATCCCTGGAACATGATTTGATTTATTTTTGACATTTATTTGCTGTTATATGTAACAATAGAAATGCATATGCAGTATGAAGTGACAATTTGTTATGTATATGTAAGATAAAAAATATGTAATAAAAATTCTAACTCTAGCTTGCAGTAGTCCCTTAATCTGTATTTTTATTTTTTTAGTTTCCCTTTCTTTTTAAAAAATCGTAAAGCATTTACTACTTTTTATACAAATAAGAAAAAATTAACCAGTTTCGAGCAATTGCAATAAAGGTTATAATAAATCATTCTGAATTCCATCACATAAAGATTAATCGTAAGTCAAATTATTCTTCCAGCATACTAATGACGCAAACACTTATACAAAGCTTTAGCCAATAATCCTTTCTAATTTAGGAGCGAAATATAAATAAACCAACAGGCATAAAGCTTAAATAAAACGAAATCGTTCTAAGCGGGGATTTTGTCTTAGACATGTCGCATTCTCTTCTCACTTCCTTCATATCTGCCCGCTTATTCTCCGATGCTAAACTACCTTTATTCCTTAGAAATTAATTGTTATAAAGATGCAAAAAACGCACAAAAGAGTTCGTGCAGATTGAACTTATATCTGCCCATGTGTGCGGGTTCGAATCAGGAATAAGCTACAGATGTTTCTTAAGCGTACAGTGTCAATGCGGCAGGGTATTATTTAACATACAGGTGAACCGAAAGTCCTCCCGAAGGGTTTGGTGATAGGAGAAGAGGAGAAGGAAACCCTCAATTAGTTCCCTGAGATATTATTCGGGAAATTTGGAGTAGTTTGGTTTATGTGATTACGGCAAAGACTCGAGGGTTATCTGTCTAAGGGGAGAGATGCTTTCGTGGAGAACTTTCTAAGGGAAAGTGGCTCGTATACATTTTACACATGGGGTAAATCACGAAAACGCCCATGCAGCCAGCCCCTTCCGGGGATTTGAATCTCGCACTGAACTGCCAGTGTTCAGCTACTTTACTGCTCGGCCGCTGGTGGACCGAAAATTGAGGGGGAGCTGTACATGGACAACCATTGAAAACATTCTGGTGTTCCGCACGCTTCTATCTGCACCCGTGCTAACTGCACTGTATAATTCAAGTTCAGAATATGCACTTGTTCCTGAAAACAGGAACAAATGTCAATAGACTATGACTTCAACTACTTCTTAATGCTTGTTTATACCTTCAACATCCAACTATTTCATATAATATACAATATGTAATGTGACAAATTGGGTATCACTGTTACACGCGACAATTACTAAAGACATTAATGCAAGAATTTTGTTGATTATACGGTCACTGTGCTGTTATCAAACAACGGCTAAACGGTAAGGCAGTTGAACACTGATAGTTCCAACAGGATTGAAATGCTGGTAAGAGGGCTGGGTGCATTGGAGTTTATGTGGTTTTCCGTAGGTGCTATGCGGACATCTACCAGTTTTTTAAGCCTTCACGAACCTATCCCTACGCTGAACAGGATTTGTTAAATTATGAAAAAGCAAACAGAGCCATTGTATGCTTTGCCGTATTCTAATAAATCTAAATCAAACAATTTCCTCATTATCCTCCTGATTCTGTTTTATCCAATAAGTTTAAGTCCATGAATTAATCTTGACCAAAAGGAGAAGGTTGCTTGTCGCTGTCCAAAGTCTCTCTCTCTATATATATATCTAGAGAGAGAACTCTAGACGTATATGAGGTGTTGGAACTTGTAACATGTAAAGTAAGTTTGATTTCAAATTAAATGGAGAGATAATAGTTTTATCTGTATTTGTGGGAACAGTTGTTTCGGTATTATTAATATTGTTTTATTTTGTATTTGTTTTTACATCATATAAAATAAAAATTGATACAGAAACTTTATATTATAATACAACAATATAAATAAGAAATATAGAATAATATTTCAATATAAATAAGCATCATGATAATGTAAATAACACCGTCTATACCATTTAAACCTAAAAAATGCTGAGGAAAAGAAGTTAAATTTACTCCTACAGATAGACTTATAGAGGCATGTAGGTTATAGGTGACAACGCATCTGGATAGGGCTACCTTTGCTGAGTGTCATCACAGTTTGACAAAAAACATTCCAAACAATTTATCCAAACATCTCCTATACTTCCTTCCCTACTTCAGTTTTATGGAAATCGATTGCTGTTAGAAAAGATAAAAATTTTCATAAGAGTTCCCGGTAAGTGCCGCGTCTACTATATGAAAATTGCTCGGAAAAAGCAGTTTTAATAAAGGTGGTACGGAAAACTTTACACGGCGCATCGTTCTGAAGTAGAATTTTCATTTGTTTTGCTATTCTGGATAACAAATTAAAATTATGGTTAAACAGCATGAAAGTTCCGCACCTTTACACGGGTGTCTTTTGCAAATTAGAGAATGATTTTCCTAAGAATGCGAACACTTTTAACTTTTATGCCTGAACACCCTTATAAAATTTTTAATCTTTTCGAATAATCGGAATCCGTGCGACATATCACCGTTATTGGAACGGTCCTCTGAAATATTTTCTTAGATCTTCTATATTTCTTCTAAAGCATCGAGTTAAACACAGTTCAAGCCTCCAAGCTCATTGCACAGCACGTATTTCTCGATGAAAGGTTACTGTTAACGCAGCATTGTCTGAAATGCTGCTGAATGTAATGGATACTTCTTATATTTATATGTAAAAGTCTTATATTTATATGTAAAAGTCTTTTTTTATTGTAATAAATTATTTCTGTAATCCTTAGAATAAATAAATAAATCAGAAAAATGAAAACGGACGATTTTACTTTTCGAGTGAATAAAGAAATAAAAAGAACCAAAAGATTTTAACTTCATCTGCTTAAGATTATGAGAAATTTACAACTTTAACTAGTTAAAGAAAAGCGGGTCCCGATTCCACACCAGCCGAGTGGTAAAGTCGCTGAACACTGGTAATTCGGCTCGGGTTCGAATCCCAGCGAAAGGGCATAGGCGTTTTTGTGGTTTTTCCCATGTGTATATGTATACGAGCCAGTTTTCCTTAGAAAATCATGTCTCAAAACGTCTTTTCCCTTAGGCAGATAGCCCTCAAGTGCTTTGCCGTAATTAAATAAACCAAACTAGGCTAAAACAAAAATTTGAAAACCTGTCTTTATATTCTTGAATAAACATTGCCTATTAGGCGGAATTTTTTTTATTCCTTTTTTTTTCTTTTTAGCCCAAAGGAGCGTTATCTCAGAAGGGCTATTAATTTCGTTTTGGTATTTTGCGCCGATTCATTTTAAGTGCCCGTATCACTTTTCAAACTGTTGCCACCAAATGTTATCGCCCTGTGTTATATTTAAAGAAATTAAATAATGAAGAATCTGCGTAAATGTATGTACGTTTCTCGCACTGTGGTAAAACAACGGTACCTAGAGCCATCCAATTTGGAAAACGTACGTCTCCACCCGAATATGGGCATCTGGAAGTCCAAATTTGGAATTTGGAATTCGTTTTGCTATCTATTTCATATTTTGTAAAATTTTAGCGAATTTTTGATTGACAAACTCGAAGATTTAAAAGCGAGCAATGACAACATTGAACGAGGAAAAAACATTTTTGTTTCCAGTGCGCGAGACTGTGCATCGGAAATTCTAAAGATATGCTCTTTTAAATATTTCGCGATATTGCTGTTAGACTGAATATGTTTAAATGCGAAAACAACTATATTTAATAAATAAAGGTAACACCGAAAACGTTAAAAAAACGCCTGTTTGGGCTTAATATAAAATCTGAGAGCTTTTAGATTTTTTTCTTCTTTTTTCTTTAATTTAATTTTTATTAGAAATATAAATTTACTAGTAAGCCAGGATTGTCCCAAGAACTAAATAAACGAACGTTCGAAACTCTGCGAAGATGCTGATATCACTTCTAACTCTGGAAATAATTACAAAACCAAGAAAAAGAAATCTGAAAACTTTCAGATTTTACATTACGCCCAAATGGGGCGTTTTTTTTAACGTTTTGTGGGTTACCTTTATTTATTAAATATCACGTTCTTCGCCCTTGAACCATAAAATTCAGTTCAGTAGCAATATCGCAAAATAATTTTCATATGAGCATACTTTTAAAATTTCCGATACTCCATCACGCGCGTTGTAGACAGAAATGCTTTTTATTTTTTCGTACAGTGTTAACATTGCTCGCTTTGAAATCGTTAAGGTTGTTAACCAAAAATTCGTTAAAGTTTTACAACATACGAAATAGATAGTAAAACAAATTGCAGGTTTAAAATTTGGGCTTCCAGATGCCCATATTCGGGTGGAAACGTACGCTATTCAAAATTGGATGGCTATAGTGATTCCGCGTACGGCTGTTTGATTCCGTGTACCGTTGTTTTATCACAACCGGAGAAACATATATAAATTTATGCAGATTCTTCATTGTTTAATTTCTTTAAATATAATACAGGGCGACAATATTGGGTGGCAAAAGTTTGAAAAGTGATACGGGCACTTAAAGTGAATCAACGCAAAATGCCAAAAAGAAATTAATAGTTCTTCAGAGCAAACTGTCCCTTTGGACTAATAAATAATATCTAAAGTAGGCAACACACCAGGGACTAAACTCTCAGTGATGAGTTAGTTAAACGACTGGTGAGTTCAGTCATTCCTGAGAATGCTTAGAAAACAAATGCACATTTATTTAGAGAAAGCAATTTTTTTTGGAAATTAATTTTAGTTTTTTGATAATGTAGGGAGAAGAATTTAGTTTTCTTAGTTCAGAACGTATGCATAATTCATTTGCAGGATGTAGTTTCATAAAATTGAAATATTCATGTAATTGAAATCAACAATATTCACTTAGTAATGACGTAACTAAAACTTTCATTCAAAAATTTCCATGAAAATTCAAATCAAACAAATCCATGAGCCAGTTTCTATGGATACAACTCATTATTTCTTAATCATAAATATCAGCAGCATATTTACGTACACTTACACGCATACACATTCACAAAAAAAAAAGATCGAACGAAGAGCTTAGTAAAAAAATAAAACTACAGATTTTGTATGCTCAATCCTCTCTCTTTTCCGCACTTTCTAATTTTTTGTGTGCAAAAATAATATAACAATAATAAAATAATAGCGTCTAAATGTTACAACCATTACGGAGAAATGATAACTGGACGATGATCGGCTGATACATTTGAACAAAGCTTTTTTTATAATTCTTCTAATTTCGTTAATCTGTCTTAGTGGTAAATTACACGTATCATATTCGTAAATTACACGTTTAACCGTTTTTAATGGCTCTAACATTCCCTTTCTTGTTATTGGAGTTTGCCGACGGCTAGTTTTTATTTAAACAAATTATCCGTTCAATCGAAACATAGGCAACGTTTTTTAAGGCAGTCTTAGTTGAATTTATCCACCCGAGATCACTTTGTGATTAAGAGAACAGTAGTCCATCATTAGCTACTGTGCGTTGACATTTGCAATGCTTCTGGGAGGAACTTCTGCATTATTACAAGAGCCCTCATGAATTAAATGAGAAAACGTTGTTGCCATGCTGATTTGCCAGAAATTTACAGAAGTCTTCGAATTCGTACTGGATTTAGACTACGATATATTGCAGCACAATGGATATCTTATTATGATGTTAATCATCTAATAGCATAGATAAATTTCATGTTACGAATTTAAAAGATTTAATTGGCATCTAGAAAGATATTTCATCCATTTAAGAATAAAATAATTACGTCTCTAAAATTAAAACAGTGTATTTTCTTTAGAGATGAGATAATTCTATATTTTCTAGAATCTTTCGAATCAGTCGCATATGCGCAAGAAGAGAAAAAAAAATTGCTTCTAATTTTGTATGTATGTAAATAAATTCAGTGAAATTGTATTATATTTTTTGTATAATTTAACGTATTTCTCCCGCCTTCTTAGCATGTCTTCGGGGTGTAATGGTCAGCATACTCGGCGCGTATTCGAGAGGTAGGTGGTTCGAGTCCAGGCGAGGGCATTGCTCATTTTTCACATCTCTTGCTTCCAAAGAAACCTAATATATCTACATAATTTAACGCGAAATGTTTGAAAGGTACGAAGTTCTTCTGAAAATGAAGATTACAGGAGCAAGTCTATTTAACATTGAAGTAAATGGCTATCTTCCCAAATTGGCGAGGTATCGCCAAGTTGGCGATGGTTTTGGGAACTAATTTTGGTTGCCAAATTTCACGATAAATTTCGAAAAGGTGCCAAAATTGGCGACCATTTGGCGGCATTTTGGTTCGATACCCGTAAAACTGTAACCGGTATTATAACTGAATAGATATAATTGATCCCTATATGTAACTGCAATCGTATCCGGCCTTTATGTAGTAGTTTGTGGTAATTTCGGGAAGTGGAAAGTACTAGTGATTTCTCGATGGGCGGGGTAAAACTACATAAGACCGGACAGAGCATTACTTTCTCAATTGTTTAGTTCAGGTTGAGTACGGAGTATTGAGAAATCTCCGTGTGAGCTTCGCCTTTTCAATGCGCTTTGCATTACGCTGTGTTTAACATTCTTTGTAGTTTGAAGAGCAACTACTGATTGTACTCTGTGATACTGAGAAGAGCTGTACGAGTAGTTTTGTACAAAGTTCCAGAACTGTGAAGTTTTTGTTTTGGTAGAATAAATTTTATTAAGCTATCATCGGTTCTGTGTGTATTCAGTTACGAACCCGTAAGCACGCAACAGTTTTTACTTAGTACTAGTAAGTTATTAGAGCAAAATTTAAAATCTGGTTTTAATGAAAAACAAATTTTCACATTATTGAGTTTAAAAATGCATTTTGAGGTTAGTTTTCTCAACCTAATTCCATAAACAATATTTGATTACCAGCTCAGATTTTTTACGTTTTCCAGGTTTGTTTTTAAATCAAGCTGTAACATATAAAGGTAGAGTAGATTATTTCAATATTTAACTCAAACGAACACTAAGTATAAAACAATAAATCCGCTCCAGAAAATTGAGAATGTAATTCATGATCACTATGATTTATTTGAATGTGACTGATGTCACGTGAAGATTATTTCAAGAGTTAACACAAACGAACAGTAAGTGTAAAGCGTTTAATTCATTCCAGAAAAGTTATCCGGATCCTGTGAAATAAAAAAGAGCATTATTTTTTGAATGAACCCTTCCGTCGTGTGAAAATTTTATAAACAGTAGCTTCGTTTATTTGCGAAGTTATTATTTCGAAAAATTGAGAGTTTTTTCTTTCTGTGTAGGTGAATTATAGTTTCTTAATATGGCAGCAGTTCGCTCATTTAAAATAAAATAAATTTAGGAATACTGAATATTGTATAAATCAGGAAAATATATAAAATTAAAATTCTGGCTCTTATGCTGTATGTATTGAACATATGAATGTTGAATGATTCAAGGTATAAGGCGGCATCAAACCCGATAAATAAATACTTTAAAAAACATAAACTTTACTAAGGAACAAGTATTAAACTTTATTACGAGGTACCATTCTACTTGATATTGCACACTAAAATATTATTTAGTACGTAGAACGAAATTTTACGTATCTGCCAATCCTTAAATTACATGAAAGGAGGATCTGGCTCATTATCTAAAGAAATAAATATCCAGCTTTTGTGAAAAACAGGCTTTTTTAATGCATTTACAAATTTAATACTTTGGAATCCTGAAAATGTCTATTTTTAGACAAAACGCATGTGCGCACAAAGAGAAATTTCTCTGTTTACTAAAATTTTTGTGTCCAAGCTCAAGAAACACTTTGGAAATAAACAAATGGATGCCAATTGAAAAACTATTTTAATACAAGGTGCCAGTAGTTGAAAAAATAAATATTATATTTTTATTTAAATGAAATTATTAAAAATAAGTAACGAATGTATTGTAGGGGTTTATGTTTATTTTAAATAACCAGTTTAATTTAATTTACGTTCCTTTCCTATAAACCTTCCTTTTCTCTAATTGTCAATGCCAGAATATTTAAACTTGGTAGCGCGTGTGAAGTAATGCAAAGTTCCCTAGAAGGGAAAGTTAGAGAGTGTGGGAAACCTCTGTGCTTGTTGTAGCGTGAGCTTTTGGCTTAGCATTGATTGCTGGTTAAACGTGATGTAACAGCTATTACTTTGCTGCCACAAAATTATCAATGCTCTGTTGGGAAAAAGGATAGTCTGAGCCCTGTAGCGTAATTCTACTACTTGTTAATATCTTCATATTTTGAGTTTGGTTCTTACTGTTTCAGTTACCGCCCAAGTTGAAGCGTAGTTTGTTAGCGTCGAATTGACGCATTGTAAGTAATTAAAGAGTGTAATAAAGGGTAATTTTAACCCTTCTTCTGTACAGTCACTACGCTTCAGTTTTAACGCAATAGTTAGACAAATAGACCTTACAATATAACAAACTACATAATAATTTCTAAGTTGATTTTAAGTGAATTTTTGGCCTAATTTTGTTTTTATGATTGTAGAGAATTTCATTAAGGAAATCTAGAATTTGAAGTTAGAAGTGTCATGAAGCAATTCTGTACTAAGAGAATTTACAGAAACATTTCTCACAGTTTTATTATAATTAGCTAAAAAAAAGACCTAACATTACGAATACTTTCTGTTATTGAAATTCTTTATCATAACAACTTCAAGACAAGCAAAATGCCTGTAGCAAATGTATTCAAAAGAAACGTTTTGAATCTTTCCAATGTAGAAATCAATCACTATAAATGTAAAACTAATTTTCTACAATAATATTTAGATTTTGGGTACCTAGTAACTAAACATGCTTGATTATAAGGAAAAGACTAATTTCTGTAAAGGTAAGTAACAATATCTCTATTAGTTTCGTTATGCCTATTGTGTGCCTTTCATAATTCCTTTAAATTTATTCTGTCCGTCATCTTTTGAGTTTTCTTTATTGCATTTGCGAAAGACTAGAAATAAATAGAGGGCTGGAAGAGAATTTTAACTAAATGCCTCAGGCAAATTTATTACAATCCTCTATTTTTTAACTATATGATAAACTGTTAGTTAGCTTTACATGGCTGTGAGCTTTTTATGTTTCTTTCAAACATATATAAGATGTTTTATTATTTAAAAGTTATGACTGTGTGTAAATTTACACAGGCATATCATCTTCATTATTACTGCAACTGCAATTACTGCAATTTATGTTCCGGTTCGCAACGTCATACAGCGTGATTTTTGTTTTGGTTTTTCAATAGAGTTAAAATTAATGACTACATATGACGTATATCGTAGACAGCGGAGTACGCTTTCTTATCAGTTTAATAGCTAGTGTCTAGTTTTCATTGCATTTTAGCTGTACATCAAGACTACTAAATTTTAAGAAAATTTATGGTTTAGTTTATCTCTTTTCTGCAGTTTTGGAGTTAAGAATTTGAGACGAAAATTTGTCTGAAATGGTTTAAAGTTAAACGAATGTAGTTGATAGCGAATTTAGTTTATTTTACGAACTGTTTAGTTTTTATCTTGTTCTCGGGTTCCGATGAGTGCTTCTGTTCATGATTAATTATTTGTAGCTTTTAATTTAAGGGCGGTTCTTCACTGCGAAACTACAGACACAAATTATAGCTTCAGCGAAATGGTATACAAGTGATTATCTACCCATAATGATCGGTAAATGGTTCAGATACAAAGCTGGTCTTCAAAGACTGCATTTGCATCAAGGAAATGATGCATCTGCCCACGCTGCAGCAAACAGGGGAGGGAAGTTGATATTCTTCCAAGACGAAAAATATCCATCATTTGAGAGTTCTTTTGCGTCTATGATGAAAATGACTTTGGAAGGAAAGCAATTTTCATCATTAAATGAAGCCACAGCAATCAAAGACCATCCTCCATCAGTGGGCAAGACCACTAGCCGAACGCCAAACTTCAGTTCTGACGAATAAGATAGCTACATAGGCTTAAATATGATTTCCTATTTAAGACTACATATAGCTTAAATACGAATTAATTTCTTTTTAAAAACTCATCTCTCGCAAATGCATTCCTTCTGTTACGCAGACAGACTTATGAAAGCTTTACCGTAACAGACATGGTAGAAATTTAGATAAATTGCTCTGATGACTCTTTCGGAAGTTTGCATTTTTTGCCTGTTCTCATAACATAATACATTAAGATGTTTAGAACGGGCAGAATGTCAATTTGAAAAATTCCATAGCAATGCATATTTCGCTTTATCTTCGCACCAAAAGTACCCATCATTTTTAACAAACAAATAACGAGAACACGTTGATGCCGTTTCGATAAAGCTCTACAAAATAAATAACTCACGAAATGTCAGTTATGTCATTTGATATTTAATTACATCCTTTTGATTACCCTTTCTAATTTAAACATATCTACCAAGATTTGCGTTGAACGAGATGGCCAAGAAGCAAAGATGGCCTGTAGGTAAACTATCCATTATTTCCAAGATTTTCCTCATTGGAAAAAACAGCCATAAATGTCTTCCTAACGTGAATCAAATATCATACATATGTATAAAACGCAGTTATACAATTAAACGAAAAACAGGTTATGCCTCTTGTGGGAACAGGTTAGTTGTTAAATACAAGAAGCCAACATTGTCTCGAATTGTTAAAAAGCTTCTCCGGCGAAAAGGAATTGTGGCATATTTATTATCAAGAGCGGAAATAAAAGCATTCTTCCTTATTGTTATGGCTTCTTTATTTTCTTTTCTTATGTTTTTTCACTGTTCTTGAGAAACTTATACGTAATCCTGTTATGAATCTGACCTTTAAAAGAAAAAAAAAGTTTATTTTGAACTACACAGTAGTCTTAGGTTAAACGAATTGTTATGAATAGGATGTAGTCTGTATTTTGACAAAATTAATAACTTTTGCTTTGAAACTATTATCAGACATTTTAATGAAACCCATTCGAAGAAATTATGTAATCTCAACGAGAAATTGTGAGATTTGCTGGCACTTAAATATTATGGTGCGTTTACTTATAATGACGCTTCGTCTGTTTGTGAAGTAATCTTGAAAGATTTTGTAAATGTTTTTTGGACAGTTCATGTCTTTCAGTGTGCCTAGAACCTCCGGCCACCAGAGGGAATCGAAGGCTTTTTGGAGGTCTAGACACAGTACGACCGAGTGCAAATTCTTTACTTTATTTCCCCTTATTTGCTCTAGAACATCATTTATTGCATGTATAGTGCTCATATTCGGGGAGAACCCGAATTGGTATGGGCTTGCTGTGTTGGACTTCCTTATATGGTGCCTGAGACGGTTCGCTAGGGCTCTCGCAAGTACTTTTCCTATTGCAGGAAGAAGGTTTACTGGACGATAGGAACTTGGGTTCGATGCATTCTGGCCACTTTTATTAAAAAGAACTATCTGGCCAATTTTGAAACTTGTTGGAAAGAGGCCTGTTTCTAGACATTTATTCATTAGGCTAGGAAGTAGATGAGGAAAGTTCTTGTGCAGGATCTTGATGAGTTGATTATCGATCCCGTCCGGCTCAGGTGCTTTTTTGTTTGGTAGAATCTTAATTATTTTTGAAATTTCAAAAGAAGAGAATGGAATATCGTTACTTGTTTCTGGAGGGTGGGTATTGTTTCTTCTAATACTTTGGAGTGGTGAATCTTCATCTGGGGAATCATGAAGGAATACAGCATCCATTATTTTCTTGATGCTTTCGGTTATTGCATCTTCCTGTGAATTGTTTTCGTTGATGGAGTTTGGGATAACAATTTGACATGGTTGGAAGACTTTGTTGGTACATATTTTGTACACTGGTCCGTACAAATTTTTGTTGTTGGTTAAATACTTCCTCCAGCACTTAATTTTTGTATTATGAATCTCTCTTTTGTACATAGATCTTTGTTTTGCATACAACTCGTGAGCTATCTTTCTTTCTTCCTCAGTTCTCGCCTTTTTCATCTTTCTTTTTAACACTCTAGTCCTGTTTCTCTCACACCTGAGTGCGCTGGTCCACCAATTGACGCGTTTGATGTCGCTTGGATATTTCATCTTGAACGAGCTTTCACAGTGCTTTTGAATTGTGCTTTGCAGTTTTGTAACTATGTTATCTAGATGTGCTTTGTTTTCTGAGCAATTTATTTCATTGTCGATTTCTTGAATAGCATGTGTAATGGACTTGATGAGTTTTCGTGCTCTTGATTGGGTAATTTGGAATCTTTTGGTAGTCTTCGTATTGAACCGAGAAGAGATTTCGTATGAAATCAGTCTATGGTCTGAGATATCCTCTTCGACGTGGACTGTCCAGTTCTGGATATACTGAGCTATCGGTTGGTTTGTGAGCGTTATATCTGGCCATCCAGATCCATTGATGGTTTGGAATGTTGGTTCAGATGGATTATTGTTGATCACTGTGAGGTTCTCACTGTTAATTAAATCTTCTACCTCTTCACCTCTTGCATTCATGTGTGGGTAACCCCATATGGGATTATGTGCATTGAAATCTCCCCCAATCACATGAGGAGATTTTGGAAATCTTTGTAGGATGTTTGTGAGGATATTCAAGTTATCTGTTATTTCTTCAGATGGAGAGGAATAGAATGATGTGAATAGTATTTGTTCATTTTCTAAATTGAGAGCTATTGTTACAATGTCTCAGGATGAGTAAATTATTGCTGGAGACCAGTTTTTGTTTCAGCAGATTATTGCTGCTCTTACCGAAGTTTCATCTTTGTCATGGTGCTGGAAGATATTCCAGCTAGTTGGCAGTGCTCCTACTCTCCCTTTTACGCAATACGGCTCTTGGATCAGAAGAATGTCTTTTTTGTTTTCAGAAAGGAAAATTTCTAATTTAGAATTCGCTGCTTGCGCTCTTTGGAGGTTTATTTGGACAATTTGGATGGGTTCTTGTTGCTTATGGAATTTCCATACAATTAATTGGTTTTTAGTGGCTTGAGGTGCATATACGTAGATTATTCATACTTTGTTCTTGCTTTAATTTTGATTAACTCTCTCTGATAACTGGGGCAAGCTTGGGAGTATGCTGGATGGTCGATTTCGAAGCGGGTCTTGTTGATACTATTGTTTAGTTCGCAGTTGATGCAAGACGGGAATTCTGCTTTGCACTCTCTGGTGGGATGCTTTGCGCTGGAAAAAGCACAGTAATTATTATTAGGGCAGTGTTTTTGCTGTTGTGAAAAGTCTTGGCAGATGAAGCATCTGCGGATTCCAGTGAATTCTTTGATTTTATGGGAGCTCCACCTCATGAGAAAGGATTTTGTTTGAATACATTTGTGAAATGCTTTTGTAGTGCATTCGAACACCCACCTAACACAATTAAGGGTTTTATTACTGAGGCGGAATTTGGGGGTTATGTCTTCTGGATCCAGTTCTAGGATGGAGCTGATTTCTTGGGTGATGCTGGATTCTGAAATATGTTCCGGGATTTTGTCAATGATGATCTTCGGGGACTTCAACGAGGGGCGTTTTACATCAATATTGCTAATTACTGGTTCAGATGCTTGCAGGGTACGTGAAAGTTCGTTAATGTCTCGTTCTGACTCGCAGGTCACTGCTATTCCTCCTTTTTGTAAGGGTAAAATGTTTTTGATTTTCGCTGTAATTTTGTGAATGGGAAGGACTTTTTCCAAATTTTCAGAAAGTGGCCTCTCAAGGTTTTTCTTTGGGAAGATAAGGATAGTCGGCGCGTCTACTTTCTTTTTTAGAGCCTGAGCATAAGAGATCAGGTTTGCTGGTGGGCATTGGGTATTCTTGTAGCAGCAAATCGCATCTCTTCTTTTTTGGTGTACTTCCGCAGAAAAATTGCTCTGATGGCTTGATGAATTGGTACGGCTGGAATCTTCTTGTTGTTCGGAAGTAGTGCTTCTTTTTAGGACGTGGTTAACAGGGTGCTGCTGAGAATCTGATGTATTCTGTGATGAAT
>KK120756.1:0-46761 GCA_000611955.2 Stegodyphus mimosarum | reverse complement strand
TCCCTACAATACGTAATTACGTTCTACTAGACACATTTGAAATTAAGTTGGATTAAATGCGAAAATGCGTTTACTACATGTCTAGCGATAACAAAGATCTGCTCGTTCTAAAATTGCAGATTTCAACCTCTGCTCAGTATCTCATGCTTCTTGCTTGATGTCAAATAATTGCTCATTTTAAATCAATAATTCTAAAATTAAATATAAGTATATTGACTCTTACGTTACACTTAAATTGAGTAATTTCCTATCCATTTACTTCAAAGTCTTCCGGTAATCCTTTTTTTTTAAATTTTACTTCCTTTTCTATCCAGCTTCTGAATACAGGTGACAGGTAACGGAAGACGGGGATAACTGACCTCTAGCAGGATTAAGCAGGTAATTATCTCGTTCTTTTCACTATCGAAAGATACCAACACCTGCTGTAAGGCGCCTAACGACACTCTTCCGGGAGTATATCAAACACAGATTCAATTTTGATACATATAAGCAGAGCGGAGGCAGAGATTCTGCTAATATATAATAGTTGTTTTGTGTTTACCGAGTAATGTTCGATAATATGCGCGTAACAATAAGATGTGCACTGTGCAAAAATGGGACAGTTCTATATCTCCCGTTCTACTGGACCAATTAACGAAATTCAAATTGCGTTTTTCATGTCTCGAAAGCGCGACTTAGGATACGTATTAGATTTATATATAGCATTGTCTAACATAGTTATTTTGACGTAAAATCCGGCTTTTTCTGAAATAACTTACCAATTTTTCCTTATATTTCAATTCTACGACTCCAGTTATGCTTATAAGTTAAATTTTGTAATTTTTGGTGAAAAATTTACGGAGAAATTAAAAACAATAGCTTGGCGTAATTTTTTTCAGTTTACGTTAAAAATAATTCACTTGGCGACCTCCTTAATTTATTCTAACCTATTTTCCTTTCCTTTTTTTTTATTGTCCACGAGCGGGAAAAAAGTCATCCTTTATAGTTTCAAATAATTTTAACAAAGTGCGTAAACAACATTTTCGTTATTATCGCTTATAATAAAAACGTCAAATTTCAAACGCTCCAAAATGTAAACTGGCATATATCTTAGGAAATTTTGAATAAAAAATTCTCATTTTTTGCAGGTATGCTGAGAAATACATCTACTTTAAGATGATGACAAATCTTTTATAGGTTATAATCAAAATTTTTTTCCCGAAAAATTTATAACAATTATTTAAAAATACAAATTTTAAAAACAAATCATAAAAAATTGAATTTTATTTGGAATGAACCTAAATTTCGAAATATGAAAGGAAGAATCAAATAAGTTTAATAAAAAAGAGATATTAATCAATATATACCAAACTAAATTAACACTGAGGAGCTAAAATTTTAAGAGCTAATTTTTTAAAAACTACTCGTGCGATATTTACAAAACTTGGCAGTTTGGCATAATTTGAATCGTAGAATCGAAGTATGGAAAAACATTGGCATGTCATTTCAGAAAAAGTCCGATTTTTCTTTGAAATACCTACATTAGAACAATTCTATAATATAAATTTAATACATATCCTAAATCGCACTTTCGGGACATGAAAAAACGCAATTTGAATTTCGTCAATCGGCCCAGTAGAATGGGAGATATAGAACTGTCCCATTTTTGTTTGCGCAGTGTACACATGCGATTTCCTTTCGTAGCAAAATATATATATATATAGATACATAAAATCTATCTATCTACATATATAAAATATATCTATGTGTAAAACATAACTACTTTTAATTAGCAAGTAAGAATGTAGAAGCTATGGTACATTCGAAACCTCTAAAATCCTATTTGAATTTTCGAATGTACCATAGCTTCTACATTCTTACTTGCTAATTACTAAAAGTGTAATAAAAATTTGCAGCTAAATACGCAGTTTTTAAAACCTTGAAATACTATCGTTCAAGTTTTAGCTTACTAAAGAAGATAAAACATAACTACTATATATATATATAGTATTTATGTTTTAAGTATTCTGTACATATAACTAAATGGGCATAACAATAAAACTAAAAAAACACTTAAGTAAATTAACTATTAAAAGTATACACATATTATAAATTTATGATAACTTAAATTAAAAATTAATTTAAAGTAAATATAGATTCTTTGTAGATTTCATGCTAAAGTTTCTAACCAGTCATTTTATGTTAATTTACTTTCCTACCGCTCTCATTTCCATTTCCCTGCCAGAATGTAAATTTCGAGCAATGTGTGATATTCAAATGAGGTAGAAAAAAGAGGCTATCTAAAGGAAGCTTTTAGAGGGTAGAATTAGAGCGTGTTCTACCTGCTTGAAATCTATGTTGCTAATTTGATTTTCTTGCGACTAGTATTCTGCGGCGTGAGTTATTCTCGCCATTAGGCTCTTGCTACGCCGACTTAGGTCAGAACCAGCTTGTGTGTTATTCCAATTGTGCAGCAGTTAGGGGTAACTTACTATTTTGCTTTAGTTAATCCATTATCTTTGAATTATGCCATAAGTGCTGGGTTCTGTGTGTACAAGTTGGTGCCGTCTGTTGATCTTTATTTAAGTTCAAAGGGTCTTTTATACCTTTTCCCTGGCTTTGTGGTACTTGCAAGATATAGTGAAAATCCGCATATTTGAGTTTTATTCTATTTCATGCTATCTAAGAACACCAAATTCTGTACCCTTTCAAGTTTTCAATGCAAACAGATCTTGGACTTATACGTTTTTTAGTAAATTTATTCTAAATAATTAAAATTATATTTTAAAGTGCATGTTATAATTATTATAATATGAGGCAAAATTTTAATTTCCATGTTTAATTGTAAAAAAAAAAAAAAAAACCTATGTCAGTTCTTAGAGTTTGATTTAAAGTTTTTTGGATAGTTCTTTAGAACTCGTTCTGGTGTAATTACCACTTCTAAATTTTACTGGCGTCTTCACCCTGTTTGACGAAAGCTTGTTCGCCATAGTGTTGATGGCACTGTGGATATTCTTAACTAATGCATGGTTTTGGATACTAAATTTCTTACAAGAATCTATACAGCAGGTCAGTTGACGTAAATGAGTGGCAGTTGTAAGTAAACAATAAAAAGCAAAATAATGGGCAGGTGAACCTTCTGATCCGTAGACAAATATACTTGTTAGAATAGAAAAGAAACACGCCAAAGTGACAATCAAAATCGCTGAAACAACCTTGTATTTGGCGTACATTTACTAAAAAACTCAATCGATTTCGAGGGCAGCTACAGGTTCCTCCTCATCAGGAGAACAAAATATCTAGAAAGAGAAAGCGACCTTAGTAACGGCTTTTTTATACTTGTATATAATTGTATCTGAGAAATACAAGTATATATACTTGTAGCTGAGACCCGAAAGCAAAGAAAATAGGCTTCAGGATGTCAGGACTGAGTGTTCTTTGCATGTTCTTTGCAAACATTTTGAAGTAACTCCTTCTAAACTACAGTCCTGCTCTGGAACAGTGAGCTGAAAAAATGTTGGCTTTGTTCTGATGTAGGTACTGTGCTGGAGAATAACTGCACTTGAAAGGGATTTGAAATCCTCTTTTATTAAATCACTATTATTTACACACTTCCCAACTCGGGAGGGATACAGAAAGTAAAAGACCACACTTGGGCCTAACTTAACAAATCAAATAAATTTAAACTAAACCTAAATAGAAATTAAATTAAACTTTGCTCACAGAGCAATTCGCGGAGTTTGGCCTCTAACTAACTGGTGCGTAGCAAGTTATGGCTTATAATTTTAGCTGCCTGCTGGTCAGGCGAACGTCGAACAGAATGACCGTGATCTGAGACTAAAGCTCTCTCACACTGAGAGGTTTCTACCTCTGGTTTAAATAGTACTTGGCTGTACTTCAAAATTAGCATAAGCTGAAAACGCGCGCTTCTTCTGACGGGAAGTTGAAACAGAGAAGAGATAGAAAGATTTAAATTAAAGTAAAACTTGGTTAGTTTAACTAAAACCTTACAAGGATTTTGAAATTCAGGCTTCTGAATACAGAAGAAGTTGTTTCAAAAAGAGTCTGCTGTCGTTTAATCACATTTACCATGAGAAAAATCTTTCTTCAACGGGAAGCACATAACTCTTGCCCAAGTTTCCGGAATTGAATTTTTAATAGCTTGTGCTTATTGGTGCTTCTCACACACGCAACGCTTTTCAATTCTTATTATGATTGAAAGAGAGAGTATTGCGTGTGTACCTCCGACGGTTATCGAAATGACCTTCAAGAAGCAGTTGCTTTGTTCTTTACAAATTGAAATGGAATCTCGTGCGGCCGCAGAGCAACAAAATTTTGATTATAAATACACCGCTATAACAAAATAAACTAACAACATTTTTCAAATATTCATAAAAGTATCGATTGCATATGTAGACAGCATATTTGAGAGCATAGTGCCTTTCAAAAATCGATAAATAATTAAGCTAGGGATTTTAATACAGATTCTGTAGCATTACGCCAACGTTTCTCAAATTTTTTCCAAAAGAGGACCGTTTTCTTAAATTAGAAAACACTGCAGACCACCTCATTCTTATCCTCTTCGAAATGAGTTTTTTAGCATATTGCTAAGAATTTTGTATATATGTAAATAACTTTAGTGAAATTACATGTGAAATGGTAGAATGTGACAAGAAATGGCTGAAAAACACAATGCTTTGCCGGAAAAATAAGATCACAGAGGCAAATCTATTTAACATTAAGTAAATGGCTATCTAGCGAAAATGGGAAGGTTTTGGTGACTGATTCTTGTCGCCAAATTTGGCTATCGTTTGGCAACATTTTGGCACGGTATCTGTATAACTGTAATTGACACTGTAACTGATCTCTCTATGTAACTGAAACCGTATCCGACCCCCCCCATATGCCTTCCAGTAATTTCGAGAAGTTAAAGGTACTAGACATTTCTCGGGGTCGGAAGAAACTATATAAGATAGGAGACAGCATCATTTTCTCACTAATTGTTTAGTTCAGCCCTGAGTATGGAATATAGTGATTTCTCCTTGTAAGCTTCACCTTTCAGATGAACTATGCATTACGCTGTATTTAACGGTCTTAGTAGTTTGAAGTGTAACTACTAATTGTCCTCGGCGATACTGAGAGGAACTGTACCAGTATTTTTGTGGAAACTTCCAGAATTGTGATGTGTTTCCTTTGGATAAATAAATTTTATCAAGCTATCGTCGGTTCTGTGTGCATTCAATCCATTACGAACCCGTGGTATGTAAGGATATACTATTACCAGTATGGTTATATTTAAAAAAATTAAATTTATTTAATTTTATTGTTATTGTGACTAATCTCGCTTGTCTGACGTCAGAAGAAGCCCTCGAAATTCAACTGTACAAGACTGCGCCTATCGTTGCGAGAGCCTTGGGCATCATGTAGGTGACAGTACGATTTTCCCAGTTCGACCCTAATTTTAAGAGAGAGCACCCCAGGGGGTGGGTCGGAGGATCTCCCACCCCTCTTTCTCTGCCACCAATCCACACAAGGGGACATACGGCTCGTCATAGAGTGTCCCCATGTCACAAAGACACTATACATTTACAAACATCCCTGCCTTCTCCGGGATTCGAATTCGGCCCCTTCAGTACGGTATTCAGAGTCACTAACCAGTATTCCGTCTGGACGGCATTCCGAGTACCTTCTTTGAACAGTTGCTGAGCTTTTGTGTTCAGCCTCATAGAGAAAATGTATATCAACGAACTTCGGGTTTGTATTAGTATGTATACCATTGCAATTCCGCACGGGGAGTAACGATTTACGCCAGCAGAATGCCTTTAACTACTTCTTAATGACGCCTTGTAAAACTTCAACATGCAAAAAAATCATAAAAGTGCACCAAAAGCTCACTGCTCTAGGCCTTGATCTATGCGAAGTCACACCTTAGGACCGAAAACGAAACAGCGTAAAGAGCAGTGACTAGCTACACCCCAATAATTGATTCCAAGCAACATTAACAATTTCCATAATGCTTCAACATACTGAGCAGAGACCATAAATTTTGAGTTTGGGACTGAAAGATATGAGCCCATTGCGGTCTTACCTGTAATAAATATCCTCATATAGCAAGAATCAGATTCACAATATATTAGCAAAATCAAATCTCATATGTTTATGTACTTACATAAAAATATAAAAATTCCAGTTTAGCGATCTCCAAAATATCAATTCTACTGTATTTACGCAATCCAATATTCTTATAAGTGTACTCAATAGTTTGTGTTATATCAAGTAACTTTGTCTAATTTTGTGTCATTATCCTCTTATGTTTAAATGTAACAACTTCGATGTATAACTTCAGTGTTACTTAGGAGAAAAAGCATACAGTCAGTTCCAAGTTTTCATACTCTAGCTGATTAGTGTATTGTTACACGTCCGATTCTGTAGTGAAGTCTTTGGGGTTCCTGTTTACGTGCACCTGTTTACACCTGCTTACGTGCTTATTTTGGTCCCATACATTTGACTTTACACCATTACCTGTTTTTGCGTTTTTAATCAACCCTATATAAGAATTTAGTTTCGATTTTGGAAAAGGCTTACGTTATTAAGTATAGTAGAACCCTGGATTACGAATGCTGCACTTTAGCAACAATTCGGTTCACAAACAACTTAAGTGAACATAAAATGCCTCGGATGACGAGTGGTGTCTCGAATTACGAACGTTTATGTCAGGAACCTACGTGCTTTGTGGTAACCTATGCTACATAATTAACAATCAATGATGTCTAGAAGTATAATTTTAACATATTTAATTGCTTCATTTTGGGTAACAAAACCTAATAGGTTTTGGTTCATGCAGGACTATGAACTTGTCCTAAATGAAATTATGTTGCAGGAAGAGCATTCGAGTGCTTTGATCCCTACGGCGTCTTTTGTTATCTATGATAATGTGCCTCTTAAAGAAAGCGTGGACTAGGAACCTACCAATAAATATTACTAGATGACAATAAAAATGAGCTTATCAAGAATTATAATAACATCAGAAGTATCAATAAAAGGAGACTGTGGAGACTGAGGATGAGATGTCCTCAGGAAAGAAGAAAGAAAAATGATCCTAATTCTATAATCTGGGAAATGTGTACAAAATCGTGAAAAATGTAAACATTTCACGAAACAATATCACGCTTATAAAGCAAGTTATAGCGTAAGCATTTTCAGTTACTTTCAAAATAAATGTAACAATTGAAGTAACAGTAACTTTCAGTAACATTTTAAAACGATAGACAACAACAAACCACATTGGAAAAAATTTTACGGGACAAAGGTTTAGTGGAGTGACACTTGCAGACAAAAAAAAAAAAAAAAAAAAAAAAAAAAAAAAAAAAAAAAAAAAAAAGATAAAAGAAGATTATCTCCTAAAACCGTTAATTACCTGATGCTTTTACGGAAGGGGATTGCGAACTCAAACAAAAACATCTCCCATATCAATTATATTTTCCATTTTTCTCTACTAAACAACAGTAACATTTAACTACGTTTTCATCTGTTTTTTTCAGTGTAGTACGTTAGTCCCGAATGTGATATTAATCTCGAAACGGCATTTTGCTTTGATTCACTATAAACAGGGTAGCATTTTTCAGATAATTGCCACTAAATATTATAGTCTTATTTCGTATTTAACGCAATTAAATAATGAAGAATCTGCATGAATGCATGGATGTTTCTCGCATTGTGAAAAAAAACAACAGTACGTAGAGCCACCAAATTTTTAATAACGAAGTCCTCAACCCGAAGTTGTACACCTGGAAGCCCGAATTTTGAATTTCGAATCTGTTTTATTATCTATTTCATGTTCTGTAAAACTTTAACGAACTCAACGATTTCGAAGCGAACAGTGGAAAAAAAATTTATCTGCAGCACACGACACTGTCTATCGGAAATTCTAAGGGCGTGGTGTTATTAAGTATTTTGTGATTTTACTGTTGAATCGAATTTTATGTGGAGTAAGCATCAAGCATGTAATATTTAATAAAGTGACCATACAAACCGTTAATAATGTAAAGAAAGAAAAATGTTTTGTAAAGCCATCGTAGCAAGAAAAATTAACATTGTTATGATGAACTGAGAGAAGACCAAAAAAAAATGTATGCCAACATCAGAAATTCTAAACGTATACTACTATGTCACTTTTAAAATTTTTGTAATTTTGCTGTTGAATTGTACATATGAGTACGAAAAAGACTATGTTTAGTAATAAAACCAAAAAGGAAAAAAAAATGGGTTACTAAGAAGGACTGCAACAGCAGACTGGCAGAATATGAGTTCAGTAAAAGCGTAAAAATCCTTAACAAACCATTCTGGATGACCGTTAAAATTTGAAACCTCTCAGATTTGTTTTTTTTTTTAATTCCTTCCATGAAGTATTGCAATCACGAAAAATTTCAGGTGTTATATTTCAACGAATATATCCATTTCGAAGCCACTTGAACGATGTTATTGCGTCACATGTGTGCGTACGGACATAATAAAAGACGCTTTTTCCCAAAACTGCACTAAAATGGATTCAGATGAGATTTTTTTCTTGACGTTTCTACCTACGCACGTGGGTATGTATGCATCTTGCATAACTCACGAAAGAATAGCGGTAGAACGTTCAAATTTTGTTTATGAGACTGCTACAACGTGTAGTTGTGCACCTCCCTTTTTCACTGGTATCGGCTGCGAGAATAGTGCGAGTGAGTGTATATATATACTCACTTCCAAAAGTTAAGCACGGAGCGGAAAATGCTAATTTCCGGAAGCCAATCAGAATTGAAGAGGATGCAATTCGGCAAATATGTTACGTAACAGCCAATCGCGCTTTCATATCAAGAAATATGCAAAAAGAGGCAGTCTTATAAGAAGCCAGCTTTATGAAGGGATACAGAAGTTGATTGTAAGTGCTGATAGAAGGTGTTTAAAAATTTTCGTACAATTTGTTTTCAAAACATAACATGTTTCTATGACTTCCAGAAGACGAATGGAAGATTCTGGGCCCTGGCGTGCTATGGGGCGCATTGAAGCAGGACAGTCGTTCAAAGATGTTGCTCTTTTCCTCGGTGTTCAGCATTCCGTAATTTCACGTTTATGGAAACAATTCCAAACCACACAGACAGTTCTCCAGAAGCCCGTAGCCGGTCGAACAAGGGTTACAACCACCACGGAAGATCTATATATTGCTATTGTAGGCAAGCGGAATCGCAGAGCGGCCTCCCCACATGTGACATTGTCATCTATGGTTACAGCGTCCACTGGTAAGGCGACATCTGCAGCTACTGTACCCGGAAGATTACATATGAGTGGACTGTAAGCCCGGGTACCTCGAGTTTGTGTTTCTCTATCCATCCAATCAAGAGGGGCACGATTACAGTGGTGCCGGGAACATGTCAATTGGAATGTGTCTGACTGGGGCAATGTCATGTTTACTGATGAGTCAAAGTTTGCTCTGGAGCCATATGACAAGTGTATAAGGATATGGCGTGAGCAACGAACACGCAATCAGTCCTAAAACATCACCGAACATCACGCATTCCGAGGCGGAAACATTATGGTGTGCGCAGGGATTTCATTAGGATACCACGCCGACATGCAGATCTTTAAACGGTGTTCTTTGACGGCTATCCGCTATCCTGATGAAGTCTTAGAACCCATTGTGAGATTGTACGCTGCAGTAGTTGGCCCTACTTTTGTTTGAATGGACGATAACGCACGTCCCCATAGAGCTGACATCGTCGATGACTACCTGGAGAGTGAAGGGACTGCGCGTATGGCGTAGCCAGCATATTCGTCAGACCTCAATCTCATTGAAAATCTCTGGGTTGCTCTCGGCCGTGCTGTATCTTCACGTTTCCCACCTCCAGCTACTCTTATTGACCTGGAAACTGCTTTAAAAGAAGAATGGTGATTGCATAATTCTGCGGTGGCTGACCAAATAATTGAAAGCATGGTCACAAGGTGTAAACTTTGTATACAGATGAGGGGGGATCACAAACCCTATTAATGTCCTTTTTTTCCTTTTATGTTGTTTATTTTCACTTTATACATAATTCTGTTTAAGTCTCCAGTATGTCATTATCTGATAACTTAAAAAAATTTAATATTGTTTTCATTTCTGTATATAATGATTGATTTTGTTTTATATAAATATATATGCTACTTTCCTGCGAATTTTGTGTCAATCAAAGCAGTATTTGTTGATTTTTTTTTTGCATTTTACGTCTTCGTCTTAACTTTTGGAAGTGAATGTATATATATATTTACTTATATATATATATATATATATATTCCCACTGTGTTACTTGGCTCGATAGGCTTAGTTTTTTTGTTGTTTTATGTTGGTATATTTTACCTTTTTTGTTTTAAAAGTGATTGAATTATATAGTTTTTACGTTCTGGTTAAGGTTTTATGCCTTTGATTAATCTGCATGCACTAGTTGTAGAATTATCAACAATTTGCAAATTAAAATGGCGAGTTAAGCCTAACGAACTGCTATTTGTTTACAGTTGAAACTCGGTAGAATAGTGAATCAAGTCAATGTCTGCACTTTCAATGTCTTTTTAAAGAGCGGGACCAAAAGCAAACTTTGAGTTTAGTTCACTGAAATACCTGCCTTCTTACCCGCTGACCGAATTTCTTGTTTTTGCATAGAAACTCTAATTTCAATTGCAAAAATTGTTTTTAACTGTTTCAGCTGTATTTCGTGGTTTATGTTTTTCCGTATTTTACAATATTTAGTGAAGATGTTTTGAGTTTTTATGTATTTTTTACTTGCCGCAAAGTGAGAATTGAATTAATTGAGTGAGAAATATATCTTTAATGAAATTTGAGGAAATAAGTTTAAATGAAACGCAGGAAAAATGAGTATAATTTAATAGGACATACAAGGATGTATTTTTTTTGTTTGTTTTTATGTTTAATGATTTCCATTTTTAGTTATATCTTTTCATGTTTGGTTATGATTTCAGCAATACATGCACAAATACTGTTGTAAAATTTATATAAACAGTCATCTGTGATCTAGGAACTAATTAATCCGTTTTGCGTTAATTCTTATGGGGAAAATTATTTGGATTTACTAACATTTCGGTTGGCGAATGGTCTTCAGGAACGAATTGATTCTTGCCACGGTTTCATTGAATTTCTACCTTAAATTCTAGTTGGGAGTATTATTAAAATTATTTAAACGTAACAAAAAATTTGACAGTTAAAATAAAATTTTTAAAAAATAGGAAAATCTAAAATTTGTGGATATGCTCAACATAAGCATCAAAATTTGTTACTCGTAAACCCTTAGAAAATAATCACTGAAATTCACACAAGGGTACTTTGCGGAGCTACCTACATAATGTTAACTAATGACAACTAATGCTCATTTTCTGAGTTGACTATTTCCAGTCAGGATCATTAAAAATATCTTAACGGTTAGAATAAATTGATACCTTATAAGGACTAAAAAATGTTCATATGGGTTACATGCTTTCGAGTTTCATACTGAATGTCTCTGAATCCTGAAGTTCTGAACATTTCAGAAGGGTCCAACTAATAAATATGTACTGTAATATATGTCTCTAAAAATTTGTTAAATTAATTTTTAATGAATCATTTTATTTTGATTTGTAAAAATTATTATTATCTACCTGGGCAATTAGAAACATTTTATAATGCATATTCGTTTTTGAGTAAAAAATCTCTTTATAAGATTAGAAGTCAAAAACTGCAGTCAAATTATCACTTTAAGAAAATTATCATATCGTTTCATCATTTCACATTTTATTCAAACAAGTCATGTATGATTACAAATAGTTAGGAAGGTATAATTAATTATGCATAATTTACATTTTGAAGATTACTTCACAAATATTCTTTCTGAATTAGTTTCTTCGTTCAATAATAGTCTGAGAATAACCGAAATTAATATAAAATACAACATTGCACAAATTTATGTCATTCACATTCTTAGATATCATATTTTTCAGGTATTTCAAGGTACATAATAACGTTACAATTCATTCCTTTGTTCAAAATAATATTCCGACATTCGCACAATTAAGTGTTACATTAACTCATATCGCAGAAAAATGAAATTGCTCAAAATGCAATTATAATAGCTTATCTGGATTCACATCATGCAGTTCTGCTTTTGTTTTTGTGAAGGCACTAGATTCCATGGCTATTTCTTGAGTTCCATTCGCTCCCGTTTGAGCTGCCATAGAGCAAAAATATTCTGTTCCGAGCATAACACATCGATCTCCACTTGGACAACACTGAAATCCGCCAGGACAACAAACGCCAGCTTTGTATGGACAACATCTATAGTGGAACCAAGACTTGCAGCACGCTGCGAAAATAACAGTAAAAAGTAATAACATAACCTTCTATTACAGTTTCTCAAATGCCAATGTATGTGTAAGTCTATTTACTACCTACCATTCTCTCGGACCCTCTATTTAGGAAAATTTTGCACTAGTTATCACACAAGTTTGCCTTCCGTAGAAAAAATCTGACCGAAATAGCAGAGGTATTATAACTGAAATATATTAAAATCAAGAATCGTATTCAGAAGCCATAAATAATTGAATATGAAATGCTTACAGTTGCACATAACTAAAAATTAAGTATCGTTTAGAAAATTGCTTATGATCTTGGGAGATTACCTAACGAGCATTACCTAACTATGCAGATTATTGCGAAAAATATTGATTAATATAATTTTTTTTTCAAAATGAAGACTTTTTTCCAAGAAGCGTAGAGAATTCGTGATTTGAAAAACATTGGCAGACTTCAGTATGGGCACATAATCAGCTCATAATATTATTTGGATTAATTAAAAAAAAAGAAAATATTTGTACTAACTGAATTTTTATATGAGAGCCGATTCATAGCTCTAAACTAAATAAACTTCATGAGAATGTTAATTACGCATTTTTAGACTTTGAAAAGCTAAAAATTATTTGTATGAAAATTTTTTCGGCGTACCAAATGAAATAAAATTATAAGACATTATAAATCACATAACTTTATCATTTTTGGGGGAGGGAGATGAACCATGATTTATTCTAATTTATTTTCGAAGCGACACCTCAATGCATATTTAATTTGATTTAAAAAATTGGAGATTTTGAAATTAAATATCATGGCCAATTTCTGTCGTATGGGAGTCAAATTTTTTGAGTTTTATACTTTATAATGAGATCGAAATTGTCCTAAATTGAGAATAAAGCTCGAAAAACGTATAAAAGATTAGATTTCGTAAAAAGCATAAAATTCATTTTCTAAAATTTCGAAGTGCCAAAATATAAATCAAATTGTATCATTTAAAACATTTTAAAATTAAAATATACGAGCAACGGTTGTGAAAATAAGGACTATCAGAAGTAGACTTCAGAAGCCATAGCGACTATTTGGTTATTTGCAAATTTTAACGTTAATGTAAATAATTTAAATTATTTATACTCTTTTTTAAAGTATGTTTCCTCAACCTCTATGCCATTCAACTCTACTGAATTGTATTATTTAGATTACTGCATAATATTTGAGGGCTATCTGGCTAAAGGGGCATAAGGCCTTTATGAAGGACTTTCTAAGGAAACTGACTTGTATTCATGTAACACATGGGAATCGTCCTTATGGCGCGTGAGATGAGCAGCCTTGGTAGCCCTCACGAAAATCTAGTTGTAGGGGAAGAGATGTAGGAGACCCTCGTATCCAACCTTTAAAGAATTCTTCAAAAGGAGCTAGAAACTTATACTGTCACCTGCAACGTGCCCAAGATCTAAGCCAACGACAAGATCGACCCTTGCCACTTGGGCGCGATCAAATTCGTGGACCTGATTTAACTACTGGTTAAGGTCAAAGAGAAAAAAAAAACATTAACGTCTTTACCATCAGCTTCTACAGGTACTATTTTCATTTTTTGTCAATAGATGGCGGCAATAGCTTTGTTCCTGCTTCCTTATCTGCAATTTGCTCGAAATTTTATTGTCACTTTTACCAAGTTACGCAAATTATGCTGATCGTCGTTGTTGTTTAATATTTGATCTTTAAGAAAATCGTTTTGTTATAAGTTTAATTTGAACTGGCTTGACAGAAAAGAAAGAGATGGTAATAATTTACAAATTTACAACGACCGAACTAGACCGAAAATTACACAGCTGTAAATCAAATATTATTTTAAATTTTGAATAAAATTTCACAAAGAAAATGTTTAAGGTAAATTAAGAAAAAAGAATTTCTTACATTTTCTGCACCAGTCTCCGTTTGCACAAAATTCAGATTCGGCCAATACGGTGCAAATAAGAAAAAAGAGCACAATTAAAGTTTTCCTAAAAATTAAAGAAATACAAAATATTATTATCTATTGTTCACTTAAGAGCTAGTAGCAAATGATATTCCTAAGCTTAAATTTGCAGCAGCAGGTATCAAAATTGTTTGCAACCATTAGCTAAAACTAATTTTATAATTCCTTTGGTAGTTGTGACATTTCTTTAAGTCTAATTAAAAGTTAAAAGTTCATTTTATATTTTTCCACATACCTCATTTTCTCACAAAGTCTCTCAGTCGAGAGGTTTATGTAGTTTTGTTACCAGGTGGCGTAGTTTAAATTTGCCGATTTTGCCTTCCATCAGAAGCCACTGCCCGAGAATATTGCCGGACATGGTCAAGGTTGGTAATTATGTTTAATTTAGATTTGATTTTCTGACCCAGTTTGTAAATTTGTAGCCATAGGAGCACTGATATTATTACCAGCTAACTGTATGATCCAGATTTTACTGTTCTTGTGAGATTATTTCTTTCACAGTTTAAGCTAAAAACCATTACTCGCACTACAGTTTTTAGGTAATGTTTGAGGTGGCAGTATTTAATACATTTAGATAATTAATTAGAAACATTTCTGAAGCGTTCTAGTGGCACCCAACATAAAAACCGAGTGCTAATAGAAGTTAAATTTGGTTTGCCCCAATTTAAAATTTTTGCTGTAACTGGTCGCGAGAATATAATATGTAAAGTTCAAAAATCAGATGAAGCCGTAGTGGTGGAAAGGAGAGTGCTGGCTCGAGTAAGGAACTGTGCTTGAAAAACTGTGCATTCATCTCGAATGCGATGCTTGAAATGGCAAACCTCAGATTGATCTTCAAAAATAACAAATGCTAGACCAACCTTATTGCTCATTTTACTGCCGTCTGTAAAACAAACCATGTGAAAAGACTTAATAGTAGACTTAATAGAATAGTTTCTTTATAATTACAGAAATTTATGGGCTGTAAAGTAGCAGGATGAGGAATATCGGAAAAGGGTACAATTCCATTTACGCAGTCCTCCAAAGTATTGGTTGCCAAAGCCATATATTATTCCTATATTCAATTTCGAAATCAATAGGTGGAACTCCTGCAAGAATAAAAGTAGCCTCATAACTTAGTGTTCTGTAACCACTAATAATACGGAGGAGAATTCTACGTTGAATCTTTCTCAGATTTCTTTTGTTAATCTTCTTTGAAAGAACATGTCCCCAAGCACGAGAACCATACTAGATGAAAGGCACAATACACTGCTGATAAATCAGTTTCTTGACTTCATAGATTACTCCAAAAGTGTTCTTAGCAATTCGGTGAAGACCGTTAATAATTTTTTCACATTTAGTAGAGATAAATTCGATGTGTTTTTTCCATGTTAATTTTCGGTCAAGTATAACACCAAGGTACTTAACACTTTCTACGTATTCCAAGGGAGAGCCATCGAGTATCAATGTAATATTAAATTCATCAATGTTTTTGAAACAATCATAGCTTTACTTTTTAAAGGATTAAAAGCGAGTTTATGGGAGATCGCCCAATGAGAGACAAAATCCAGCACAGCTTGTGCTCTCAAAAGAATAGTAGTTAAAAGCTTTCCTTGAAAAATTAAAAGTAAGTCCTCTGCAAATGCAATTTTTAAACAACCGTCGAAGGCGATTATTACTTTGGATTTTTCTTGCGAGATAATTAACTTTGGCCATCTTGTGAAGAAAGTTTCAAAGGTTTCATTAACATTTTGCTATGAAATTTCTCTGTAGAATCCAGTCACTACTAGAGCTGCATCGTAAGCATAAATTTTGCAACGTGAGGGGAAGGCGTATTTGAGAATTTCGTTAAAGGTCATTGCTCAGAAATCTGTACTCAGATAAGATCCTAGTGGGCAGCCCCTTGATTGTATCCTTTCTGGAACTGTATTAGTTTGAATTTTGCTGAAGCTTTTTCTTACTTTGAAGTAATCTTTGATGAGCCAATATACATTTCTTGGACAGGCAGCTTCTTCTATTTAGTGGCCATCATTGGCAGTCAAATGCATATTTCAAGTCCCTACTTATGATTGCGCTGTGTTTATTTTCCGTTTTACTACTATTAACTTACTTGATTATGGCACCTATTATCTTGATACTGTTATAGTTTAGTTTGGAGCCATACTGATTTGTTGCTATGAAATTTGTCTTTGTTAAGTGAAGCTTTATTTTTCCAGCTATTAAACGTTTCAGGGCTTCTCTATCCATATATCAGATTAAATTGTAAGGTTTTAGTTTAAACTAACAAAGTTTTATTTTAATTTTTCTTTCCTATGAGCTCTTATTTCAACTTCCCGTTAGAATGAGCGCGCGTTTCAGCTTTATGCTAATTTGAAGTGGAGGCAAGTTTTTGTATTTAAAAGGTTAGCAAGGAACTTCTCGAGGTGAAAGAGCTTCCAGTCTCAGATCACTGCGGCTCTATTCGACGTCCACCTGACTAGCTAGTATTTAAGTTCTAAGCCTTAGTGCAGTTACGCTATTACTTATTGAAGTAATCTAAGTGCGTTAGTACTAGCTAAATCTTGCTACGCACCATTGATCGTTTAGCATAGAGGCCAACCTCGCGTTTATATCTCTGACAGCAACGACTTCTTAGGTTTCTATTTAACTTTATTTTAAATTATTTGATTGTTCAGTTTAGACCAAAGTGCGGTCATTATTTTCTGTTATCACTTCCGAGTTGGGAAGTGGCTGTAAATATTAGTTTAATAAAAGGGTAATTTTAAAACCCTCCCTGCGTGCAGTTATTCTACCATTTAACCACAGTTATTCTACCACAGAACATAGCTGCATTCAGCTCCCTGTTCGAGATCAAGACTTTGCTACAGTTAAGAATATATTCGCCAAAAGTATGCACAGAACACTCAGTCCTGACAAAATGGCCTATATGATGATGGCACCTTTAGAGTTTTTATCTTTTTTTTGCAAAGTGGATCATATGACCTGTTTTTAGGTAGGTTGGAAATATTTCTGTTTCCAGTCATTTACTGTGTGGTTTTAGGAGAATTCTTTCACTTGTGTTATGAATTATCTTAATAATAATACTGTTAATAGTTTATGGTTCTTTGTTTTTTTTTCTTTTATTGGGCAAATTTATTTTACTTCGTAATTCTTTGGAGTAAATAGAACATCTTTGACTAGATACGCTCGAATCCTTTTGCACTCTTCAATCTTCTCCTAGAAAATCTTTGAGAAAGGTGGCATCGAAGATTTTAATGAAGTTTTCTGTTCTATTTTATTGTGTACTGGTATTTATCATCACAGTGTTTTCTGATCTGTAGTCGTGGTTGGATTGAACACTTTTTTTATGCTATTTTATAAAGTATCACATAAGGGTTGGTATTATCAATTACCTTCTACCATGTTTTGATTTTGGCTTCAGTGATTTTGTTTTTGTATATCTGCTGCTGTAAACGTTATGCCACTCATGCGTTTGTTCTTTCTGCTTCGTTCATCTGTGATTTCATTCTCTGTCTTAGAGCTTTTGTTTTAGTACGTGTTTCTCTTACTTCTTTCGCATACCAGTTTGGTGGATTTGAGTTTTGATATGTTTTAGTCGGAAATCTTGTTGAAAAAATTTGGATTTTCTTAATAAAAGGTTCTGGTGCTATATTTATCTTATTTTTCCTGTGCGCTCTTTTAAAACTTTCTGTTGCGTTTGTTTTTTCGTTCATTTATTGTTTCTGAAATTTCTTTGTTTCAGTTTTAGTTATTCTAAATCACTTGGCCTTCAATGTTGATGTATCTTTTTTTAAGGAAAATTTAATATATTTGTGATCTGAATTGCTTAAATCATCAATTACTAGCCTTCGTGTATAAATTTGGTATGTTGTTGCTGATGATTGTCATATATGGCCGCTTCTTGGTCTCTGTGTGTTTCTAAAGTTGGACCTTGTTCAGTCTGTTTCTGGATGTTAAGATTACTGGTGTTTGTAAAATTGTCTACTATATCTGCTCTTTAATCATTAATATTGTATATTATGAGTGTACTATTTCTGTATTATGAGGGTTTAGATGTCTTCCTATAACAGGTTCGACTGCTGCATTTAACGAATAACACTTTCAATTCCATTAATCTTTGTATTAATATCTTCAAGTGGCGAACAGTAATACGTTGTGAAGATAACTTGTTCATGTGCTGTTAATTATTGAAACAGCTACAACATCTCTTGAGATTTTCAGGATGAGTGGTTAGCACTCTCTGTTGGTTTCAGCTTGGCACGTTCTGGGGTTTAATTTATGTGAATTAAAACCATTGTTTGCCTTTTTGAAAAATACATTCCAAGTATTAGGTAATCCCTCCTATCTCTCCTTGCACTGCATGAAATTCTTGGATGAACACTAAATTGAACTTAGTTCCATCGTGTATTGTAGTAAAGAATACTTTACTGTTATGCTTCAACTTACGTTTATTTGTAGGCATTTTCTTTCATTTGTGGATGGAGAAATTTTAGTTAGTATTACAGGATTGGTTTTTAAAGTTGTAATACTCGGTCTTGAAATCAGACAGTTTTGGTTATTTTTATTCATTTTTGCTTGTCCACTGATTATTTTTCTTTTTGCTGGGATGGTTTTGGTTTCGTAAGTCTGTTTTAGTGTTTATTCTGATGTACAGTCTATATTTGCTCTTACTCTTTGGATTTCATGTTGATAAATATGACAACTGGGTGAATAATCTGCACGAGTTACATTTATTTCAGTTACATTCGCATTATTAATGTGCATTTAATACATTTTGGGGTTTCTAATGTGCTATTTTCTAAGAGATATTTCCCTCCGCAGAAAGGGCAGTATTGCTTGTATTTGCAGTTGTAGTGTGTGCGGTTGAAATCTTGGCACTTATATCAGCGCCGCACGCCATAAAGCTGGGAAATTATTCTCATAGTTATTGGTTACAATATATCTCATAGTTATCATTGGTAATAGTCTTATAGTTATTACTAAAAAGTAATTTTATGCCTGTTTTCCAGTTAAAGTTGTTCAAAGAGTTCTGTCATTACATCCTCTTCCGAGATACTTTTTGGGACATCTATGATGGAAATCTTCGGAAACCTGAACTTCGGACTTATATCGGAACCTCGGGTAAAATGTTTATTCTAACTTGAACTTCGGTTAAATATTTATTTATGTTAACTAAACGGTTATTTTATGTTCCAGTACCTATACTGTCACTTCTCCCTTTCCGTTTTCCCATCAAAATGCTAGTTTTAGCTCGCGCTTGTTTAAATGAGGTAGAAAGAAATAGTATTCAAAGGGAAGTTTTAGATTGTTCCGATAGAGCGTGTTCCTCCTGATGAAGGCCACACTACTAATTGAATTTCGACGATAGAAGTCCAAAACTGCATTTGCAATTTTGGTAAATTCTTCTTGATTTCCGATAAGAAACTATGATTCCTACTCTTTGACTAGATATAATTTTCTCCATTTCGCATATAGGTTTTAAGACGACTAAGTTCATTTAACTTTGCGTTAAGGTCACCTCTTTGTTCTTTTCCTAGACAGATTAGAATCGAAGCAAGATTCTTTTGCTGAAGGTCGTTTTACAATTTCTGCAAAAGCTAATTTTTTTGTTCTCCTGATTCTGCCCTTTTGTAGTTCATAGATTGTGAGTGAGAATACAGAAAGTAGCGGTTTTATGTCAATTGTTTTCAGATGTTACACAAGTCTGTTCAGTGTTCATTTATTGTTGCTGGCAAGGATGTTGTGGATTGCTTTTCGAAGTCTATGAGGAATGTGTTATATCCGTTTCATGGTTCTTTCTTGGAGAAGATTTGGGTTTGCAAGAGCTATTTTTATGATCATTCTTAGGTTTATGCTCAGTTGTAGAAAAATATCTTGAGATAAAAGTTTCTTACTACCTTTTCTCGAGTTCTGTACACATTTTATACAGGTTTTGGGAATAGGTTGTTGTCTGAGACTGTAATTTATTTTGGTATGTGTCATTCACAATGAAATTTGGGGTAGGACTTCTTAGGTCCTGGATCTGAACATTCATTTCTTCATTTTGGAAAACTTGATTTTTCGAAAGTTGGGCATTCATTCCTTGAACGTTTATTGGAGCTTTTCATTCGTTTGTTACTAAGTACCGACGTTACTTGCTAAAAATAAGGTTAATATTGATTAGAAAAGTTTGCAGGTAAAAGGTATTCAGAATTCAAGATAACAAAAGAGGGATTAATGAAAGACAGTTTAAAGATCAATGATCGAAAATCAGGACGATAAACAATTTTCCCATTCCCAGGAATGCAAAAAAACTAGTGTCATTCCTACGAATCATGTCTATGATTATGTTCATATTACTGCACCTCTATAAAAACACTGCAGATTCTGTGTTAGAACTGAAGAAAAAAAAGGATACAATGAAATGGTCAGAGGAGACGAATAGCATATTGAAGGAACAAAACAAGCTTAGCATCCCCTCCAGTACTTCAAGTGCCGAATCCGAAAAGGCCGTTACAAATTTACATGGACACCTCAGACTATTCTAGACTAGCGGTTTTAATGCAAGATTGCGTGCTCACGCAAAAGTCTATAAGCAGAATGATGAGCCCGGTGGTAAGAAACAATTTCGTAACTGAACATGAAGCTATCGCGTGTGTCAGCACAGTAAAAAAAAATTCAGCTGTATTTTGGCGAAACCGTGAATGATTAGAAAGCTGCAGGAATATAATTTAAAATTAAAACATCAGCGGGAAAGGAGAATAAGGTTGCAAGGGCACTATCGAAAATTAGGATGGAGAGAACGGAAAGGAAATCATTTGTACTATGTTTTATGTATGTTGATTTGTACATCTGTCGTGTTAGAGCCAAGGAAAACTCTGACTAGAGAGTTATAGATGGATCCGGAGTTTAGAAAAACTTATGAGCACTGAAAGGATTAAGAGGAGTTTTGAGAAAGTAAATCAGTCTGAGCATTATGAAATTATAGGTAACATTCTGTTTTAAAAGGTAAAAAAGGAATGATAATCTAGAATTAAAGCGAATGTCAGTTGTTTTGAGATGAGACATTTTGCACGAATAACTTGAAAGCCTGATTTTAGTGCATATGTGTGTACGGAAGACAATATAAAAAGTTCCGGAAGCTGTATTCTTCCATAAGTTGCATGTTATGTGTGAGTACGTTCACAGCTGCGTCACATTCCAAAAAGGTAAATATGTAAATTTTGCGCCGTTGACTTTTTAAATGGCATCTAGGATTCTGAATGACATTCTCGGAATATATTTGTTAAGCCTTAATAAAGTCAGAAGCCTTATAAAGCATATTTTCTATTAGTGACTGTAAATCATTTTCAAAATGGTGTGATTTAATATCATTTCGTCGCGCATCGACAAATTCAGGAACAAGAGCAGTGCTAAAAAGTATATTAAATTCCAGTGATCCATTCAAAATATTGAATAATGGACCACAATTTGTTATTAATATATTTCAAAAACCTTTTGCACTGACCTGGAGATGATGCATTTGAACGTAACTCCATACAGATGCAGTATCTATGAGCGGCTGAATTTGAAAAATATTGTAAAGTATTCGTTGCTGTGTTAAAAAGTTTCGCAACAAGCGCATATTGAAGAGTTTTCATATGTGCTGTAGTCAGCTAACCTTGAGACTATTGATAAAATGCCGCAGAAGAGTTGATTTGCGGCCAAAAAATCATAGCACCCTTTATTAAGTAATTCAAAACTTAATTAATGGATACTGAAAACGTCTGTTGAAGTCAACGTTGTTTGTTAGAGCAAAAATTGTACTTCATTGTTTAATCTGTAAGCCCTCAGTGCTATCTCAAACTAAGTTTATGTTACAGAAAAGTTTTAAGATGCTGTTGTATTCTAATAAACCTCTGTTACTACCAGGTAGTATGATGCCCATGATTAACTTAAAATCTTTGGTAACCCGATAGTGAGGGCAGTTAAAAAGATACAGGAAAGAAGAATAATTAAGGGCATGATTCACAGAAAAATACTATCAACATTACCTGCACATTGAACCAATTTAATTTGGAGAACAATTTCACTTGGGTAAGTAAATTAAATCAATATGAAATCAAGAACACACTGTAAATAATAGAAAAATAAACATCACCAGAAATGAATAAACTAAGTTATAAATGGTATTAAAATAGCATTTGAAAGGGAACTTGAATAAGGTCATTAAGTTCAAATTATTGTAAAATAGTCGGTTAGATCCTGAATTCATTTTTCGGCAAAGTTTATTCTAGCAGAGATTTTTCTGCTGTCATTGCTATTATTCAAACATTTTCTATTCATTTGTATATTTTCGATAGACAGTTTTGTTTCGTGCTTATCATGGTAATTTTTTTATTGTTCAGCTATAAACAAAAATCATATTTTCCTTAGATAAGGAGCGGTTAATCCTCACTTATGTTAATTGGCCCATGATTAGTTAGGATTTAATAATGTGCTTTATAACAAAAAAATATTGCAAAGCATTTTTGTATAATGCTACAAAATAAAGCCTATAATAAATTCGTTTAAGACTAAAAAAGGGGGAAAGCCAATTGATTTATTACTTGCGAATGCGTATTGTCCGTTAAACGGTCACTAGTTAATTGCCATTAAAAAAGAATAAAAACTGTTTACTTACATGATTACAATCCAATATTTCAAAGTGAGGATACCAGAAATAATTTCTGATGTTCGAGATGTATATATATATCGAAGCAATAGTCATATATCGAAACATTTGTCATCTTTTTATATCAATGCGGAAGTTCCAGATAACGTTTTGAAGATTAAGCTTCTTTCAAGTGTTAATTTTCAAGTGTAATGCTTTGATAATCAAAGCGAAAGTCTTGACTTTCGAACTGGGCACGTATGGAGCCCATTTCTGCAATAAAAGAGATTAGATATCTCTGCCCTTCATTGGCATGCTGTAAAAACAAATGACTAATGATAATAAAATTTGCTACATCAATGAGAAAGCAATTAATATTACTTTGACGAAGCAGTTCTTATATATTACAATTATTATTTGAAAGTTTTGAATGTCTAAAGGTTATATCATTCCAGTCTTGTTTCTAGAAAAATGCGCTTTAAATATTCATAATAATGATGACTTATCTAATAATAATATATCGCACTATTCCATCCTATGAAGAGTTTTACGTGATTTTTTTACGCTTAAGTCTGTAAAACTAAGCTCAATAAGCTGCAAATCACGCAAAATATAATTCTCTTTAAGCGGACAAAAATATAGTGCGCTCTGGTTCTGAGCGCGTTTTTCCTGTTCTGCAGACGAAATAAGATGGTATGCCAAGTGAACAAAATTGAACACTTTTGCTACATTTGCGCTCTTCGAAATTAGCCGAGGATCAGATGCAGAGGAAGCGGTGGAAACAATTTGTACTGTTACCAATTTTGCATAAAAGTAAATAATTTTAGTGAAATCATATGTGAAATTACACTACTTTTTGTATAATGTAACATAAATGCTTGAAAGAGCTGAAAGTCTACTGGAAAAATAAGGCTGCAGGGGAAAGTCCATTTAACACTGAAGCTATCTCACTAAACTGACGAGATATCGTCAACCTGCCAATTATTTTTTAGACTAATTTTTGTCGTCAAATTTGGCTAAATCACCAAAAGTCGCCAAACTTGGCCACCATTTGTCGACATTTGGGTCCAGTCCCTTTATCACTTCAGCTAACAGCCCAACAGAATGTATGTCCAAGTGCAAGTGTTTCGGAACACACAATTTAACAGACACTATTGGATATGAGAATGCGCAGCAGACGTCCCACTCGTGTGCCTCTGTTGACCAAGCATCATTGCCAACTACGCTTACATTGAGCCAAGAAATATTGAGAATAGACCAACGAACGATAAGTGGAAGACAGTTGCCTGATCGGATGAATCACCATTTCTCATTAATGGCCATGTCAGAGTACTCCGTCTTTCAGGCGAACAGGTGCTCCTCCTCCCTGTACAAGGTCAGGCACAGGCTGGTGGTGACGGTATTATGCTTTGGGGGACAATCTAATGGAACAGCTCTGAGACCCTTAGTTGTGGCAGAACAGAGTATGAAAGCTTCGGACTATCTGGACATAACTGCAGATCAGTTGCATCCTTACACGGCGTATGTCTTCCCAACTGGAAATGGAACTTTCCAGCAGGAAAACGCCCTATGTCACAAGGCTCAAATTGTATTGGAGTATTTCGAGAAGCATAAGGATAAATTCTAATTAATGTCCTGGCCACCTAACTAGCCAGATCTTATCCCGATAGAGCACGTTTGGGATGTTATGAAACGGCAGCTCAGAACTCAAACACCACCATGTCGGAATATCTCGACTTTGCGGTGATCGCTGCTTAGACATTTGCTACAATCTGTCTCTACTCATCTACCAAAAACTTGTGGCATCCATGCCAAGCCGAGCTGCAGCTGTTTTGCATGGCAAAGCTCGTGCAACACGTTATTGAACAGGTGGTCATAATGTTTTGGCTCTTCAATGGATAATACGTAACAAAACGTCATGAATTTATGTGCCAAAGCATTTGATGGGTTTCTTGGCTACTTTGTTTTAACGTACATGCATTCTTCATTAACAGTGTTGTTTTCTGAATCAATTAAAACGCAAACACAACAATCTCGAAATTTAAAAGACGTAGATCACTAGAATGTGAATAATAATCACTAGAAAATAACTAATAAACTTAATAAAATTTAAGACCTGTTCTGCTGAAATGTAACATACCAGAAAAAAAAGCAAGACAGAAAAGTCAGTTGGCCAAGAAGAAATAAAACAAATGCCAAATCTTACTTTTAGGCAGAGAAAATAAAATTTTTTACAATAGAACTTATGACTATAGAAATGCGCAGCTTCAAAAAAAAAAGAGAGAGAATAAAATTTACAGCAAAAAATGCAGGGCATTAAGAAACTACGCCTTGCAACGCACAGCATTTTTCAAATTATTGTTTTGTTTTTATAGTTCACTAAGTTTAGGAGTTTTGCTTTCTTTTGTTTTGTTTGGTTAAGGGAAAGCACAAAAGGACTATCTGCTTAAGGGGAGGGAAGCCTTCGTGAATGTTTTTCTAAGAAAAAATGGCTCGTATACACGTTGCACACGGGGCAAACCACGAAAACATTCATACGGTCAGCCCGTTCACCGAGATTTGCCCCTTGGACCGAACTACCATTGTTCAGCAACTTTACCGTTCGGGCCGCTGGTGGGCCCTAAATTTAAGAGATAATTAATACTTCGCATTATGGATATATGATAATATTATCTGCTTTAGTAATGAACTCGGCCCCCACCAGTGTTTGAGTGGTTAAGACCTCTGAATATCGGGGGCTCGACCTTAGGTAAAATGGTTGGCTGCATGATTGGTTTTCGTGACTTTATCCATGTGTAACATCAATACGAGGCAGGTTTCCTCGCAAAGCACTTCACGAACCTATTCCTTCTATAAAGCAGATAGCCCTTGCATACTTTCCCATATTCGATTAACCGCCAATCCTTAATAATAATCCTCCGTTAAATTTTACATACAGTACGTTATTTTGGAATTACAAATAATAATTTATTATTCTTTGAATCGATTGTTAAAAGTTCTTTTCTAACCTCTGAAGTAGTTGCACATCCCCAAATATAGGTATTAATATACAGCCCTTCATTTAATAATCGATATTTACATCGCACATTCACCTTGAAGAAATTATTGGCATATTGTGATATTTTTTCATGACTTTTTAAGACGTTAATCAAATAAAAAAATATAAGTTATAGTAAAACTCTAAATAAAAATCGGTAGAAGTCCGAAATCATTTCGCAAATTTTTTAATACATTATACATTTTATTTCCCGTGTTTTTATTTTCCTATCCTTTCTACCTCTTTCTTCAAATTCTTTCCTGTTTAAACTTTTGATCATTCTGAAAAAGGAGAAGTAAAAACAAAATCGTTGGGAAGAACTGCAGATTTTGCAAATATATCGACAGCTTCAGCAGAAAGTGGCCACTCTATTATCCACGGTTAACAAATGAAAGAGTGGTCGCTTTTCAGAATAAATTTATATCATATTTTTCCTTACAAAAGTATTTTAACATCAGAAAGGCTATGCATTCAGTTTTCATCAGCTGTTAAACTTGCAAAACACTTCGACTGTTGTTAAAAACTTTTATAATGAAATTGCCTTCTAAAAGGTTTAAATTAGTGAAATTTTATATCCATATGATCCATCTTTAGTGCTGATAATTCACGTGAAACGCTAAAGGAATGTCTTTAAGTCTAAATTTTTGTTCTATAATAACATGCAACACTAAAAATTGCTGCCCATATTTTTACATGAATCCTGGAAACATCAATGAAAATTTCATATTTTTGCAGTTTGGGTCACCATAGTCTGAGTCGAAGGCATTAAGTTTTGCTGGATGCAGAGTTTCCTTTATAATATGTAAGCTCTTCATGATATGCATTAACATTAAAGGATGTGTAAATAATTGCCTACTGTCCCCAGAATTTGCGAATTTTTGTGTTGACCAGTGCATTTTAGCGTTTTATGTTAAATGCAAAGAAGATGAATAGTTCTGGGATGGAATTTTTATTTAAATTTGATATTTTCGTTTTCTATAATACTTCTCCCAGAATGTTGCCTACCAAATGAAACAAATATAATTTAAAGTTCTGCCCTCCTGAGTTCAATCACCAGTTGGGTGTTCTGAGAATCTGGAAGTATTAAAAAAGTTTGCAATCAATTGGAACGTCCTTTAAACAATATACCATTAAATAACATACACATTCATATCTCTAAATTTTAATTGCAGCTTTAGTAAACTATCGTAGCAGCAATTAACTAACAGCAAATTACTTATTTAATTAACACCAAATTATTTAATTGTTTTCACATAAAATTACACTGCTGAGTAGTAAAATTACAACACCAAGATACAGTTATCGAAACAACCAGAAATTTGGCACACGAGTTGTACACATTTAGTCTGCAACCTTTTAGACCTAAAGGTTGTTTAGAACTGCAAGTTGCTCTCAATTAAAAGAGACTTTGAAAGGTCTGCAGTGCCTCTTCAAGATTCGGGCTTCAGGCGTTACGATTACAAGTATCAGCACCATGGCATCAGAGGGTACTTCAGCAAACTCAAAAACGCGCGTGGTACAATTTAAAAAAGATGAAAGGAAGGCACATTTCTAGGCATTCTTCTGCAAATAAAAAGAAGATTGTTTGTGCAGTTTGCCTACAGGAAAATTTCAGAATGCCTTTACATATGATAAAATGATTGGCAAACATAATGAGGGACGTAGTTTAATGTCTGTCGCCAAGATTTTGGAATTGATAAAAGTGTTGTTTCACGAACTTTGAAAGCTTTTCAGATGATCGGTATAGCTGTAAGAAAGGTTGGTGATGGTCGTCAAAAGAAAATAACAGTGACTGATGACGGCCTAATAATATATCACTGATGCAGAGGCAATATATCGACAGTGATAATATCGGCCTGCACTAAAAAGAGATCGAAACTGGACAGCGGGTAGCATTGCTCGGCAGCTGCGTGTTACAACCGGAAGATAGATGTCCCAGTTTTCTCTGGCCAGACGACTTCATAAAAGTGGCATATCCGTCTACCATCCTGAACGCTGCATACCATTGACAGCAGCCCATTGACAGTACTGTTTACAGAGGTGTAGAGAAAACAAAGTTTAGACTTCTCATCAGTGAAGTCATGTCCTTTTACTGATGAGAATCCTTTCAATCTGACAAACGATTCTCGGTGCCAATTGATATGGAGTGAGGTAGAGATACGCTTTCATTCACTAACATCAGTGAAAGAGACCCTTAAGGTGATCCTAACGTGCGTGTTTTGAGAGGCATTGTGATCGATGGACGGATGGAGCTCCATAGCTTTTAAAGATGTTAACTTACTGGAAATCATTATTGTGATGAAGATATCCGCCCTCGCATACGTCTTTTTCAGAGTGCCATTGGTCGCGACTTTGTTTTTATGGATGGTAATGAACGGCCTCACAATCATACTGCAGAGGAGCTCCTGGAAAGGGAAGATATCCAAAGAGTGAATTGTCTAGCCTGCTCTCCTGATTTAAATACCATTGAGCACATGTGGGATACATTAAGGAGATTCCTGACGGCATGATTTTACTCTCCTGGGAACACCAAAAAACTGAACCAGATTATCTTTGAAGAATGAGAGCTCTTACTCCAAAAACTACTAAATAGTCTCGTACTGAGTATCAGCAGAAGATGCAATGCAACCGTTGCAATTAGGTAAGTTCATACCCTTTACTAAGGCTCTTTGGTTTGTTATTCTTCCTCTTGGACAGACAGGTTTTTGTATCAAAGCCATTCTGTCAGTAAAGCCTTTTTCTGTTTATTCCATATTGTATGCGGCTGATTAGTCCTGTTTGCTACTATATTTCCCTCATCTCCCTGTAGTAGGAATTTCATGTCTCCCAATTGACGCTTTGCAAAATGACGGTCAAGATCACAAAAGTTACTTTTGCATGTTAGTGTAATTTCAACAAACGTCATATCGCACATGTAATACGCGTAGCGATGCTTTAGTGGTCATGCAGTGATGCGTCTAAAAAACAATATGTGTGTATATAGTATACGCTGGTTTTAAATTTAAATTAATGAATATTGCCCTTAGTTTTTGGCAGTTGTAAAAGCGAGCTGTTGTAATTCGGGCAGTCGTAAGTCAAGCACTACCTATAATTGTCTTTCATAAATTCCAGCAAATTTTCCAAACAGCATTTATTATTCTGACATCTCGAATGAAATGTCGTCTGCTCGGGAACAGGATTTTCTGCGCATTAATCTAGTGAACGTCTGCTTATCAGAGATTTAATGCTGAACGAAGAATTGTAACAACTATTTGTTGCAAAGTTGTAAAACCATCAATAGTGATACTTGAAATATTATGCAAAGCACGTGAGAATCAAGATTAACATGGATTCCGTGTTTTATTTGGTGCAAGGATTTTGTGTGGAAGTGAAGATGTTGTTGATGGATCCAAAAAGGGTCATCCGTCACGCTTCGAACGAAATAGAACATCTGTAAAGCTCAGGAGCTATTCTTAACATTTCACCATTTCTCTCTTTGAGTGATATTTGATGAAATTAATATGATTGAAAATACTGCTCTCAAAACTGCCGTTGACGATCATGAATGGAAAAAATATTTTTTTTTTCATTTTTATCCTAACGCATGTACTGAAAAATAGAAAGGAGATTGAAATTTCTGCATGTTATTATTTGAAACATTAATTTTGATTTGTTCTAACAAGTTTTGACTGAAGACGAAATTTTGTGCTCTGATACTGACACAAATCGGCAGACATCTGCTTGAACTGTAGAAGGTTCATCATAGCCACAGAGACTTCGGTTTCAGAAATCCGGACTAACGATTATATTAGTAAATGCTTTTGATTGGAAAAGAATCTTTTATAAAGAATGTTTTCCGGAATGACAAGTGGTGGACTGTTTATTTAATAAAAACTTAATGAACAGACTTCTGAAGAGAATTATTCACGTTATGTCTGAAAAGGCTCAATCGAACAGCTGATTTTTGCGGCATGACATGCATTAATTATCACACAATCTTGCTCTCATCAAGCAGTTTTCTGGCAAAGAAAAGTTTCACGGTTCTTGGCCACACACATTGTTCCTCATTTGCACCAAGCGCAGACTACTTTCTCTTGCCTAAAGTCAAGTCTTAGTCAAATCTTAGTCTTAATCAAGTCTTAGTCTTGCCTAAAGTCAAGACGTAAATCAAGTCTTGAGGCTAAACTCAAAGATCAACACTTAACAGATTCAGAAACCCGTAACCGTAGACTTGAACATTATTACAAAAGATAAGTTTGTAAAAGCATCAAGCACGTACCAACCCTTATTATACTTGCAGGGATCGTATATTGAAGGCCAACAGGTAAGAATGTTGTATTCTTCAGTTTTCGAATGTTTAATTCTAAAACTTGAAGATACACTAGGCATGTCGTGCAAAGTTTGGAAATGAATATAAGTTAAGCTGTTTGCGCACTTGCAAAATGTGATAAAAACAGGCTTAGATATAATATATATGGACTATAAAATTAAATCAAATCAATGCACCACTGCATTCGATTGTTATTGCTCTGAAAGTAAACAGAAAAATACATCAGTGAAAAACGAGAAACTGCGAGTATCTGATAGACTTTGGAAGAGAAAGGATTATCAGATTGAAAAACAGATGATTTCTCTTACCAAAGATTCACACTTTCGAATAGTGATAAAATACTCGCACATAAGGAACCTGAGAAATAAAGGATTATGTTTCATTCATTTTGATTATTGCAAGAATATATATATATATATACCGAATGGCCATAATTAAACTGACAGTGCTCACAGTGTTCTGTAGCGCGATCTATTTGCGAGAATGATGCCACATTTTGTAGAAAGATTGAACAAGACGTGGGACGAAGGATTCCGAAAAAAAAAATTAGTTCCAAAAGTCACCGCTAGGGGAATATTTGGCTCTGTGTAATAGAAAATAGAGTGTTAACAAATGCAAATTAATACGGAATAAAATTGCCTTTTATTATGCACATTTTCTGATTTAATTCAAGTGCAATAATGTAACACTTTTAAAAAAGCGTAAAATCTACATAAACACCGATAAAGTCTCGTGATCCCGAATATCACGTACGCTGAGCAGAAGAAGAAGTTCTTTATTCAAATTTCACGTTATATTCATTGGCACAGTGCCAGCTGCTTGGGTTTTAAAAGGCAATGTGTTACATTTCGAATCAATCGGATTGAAAGTCTATGTGCAATGTCTCCTTCTTTAGTCGAGCGTGCGTTACTGGTCAAATTCTTTTACCTCAACCAGTGCAACGCGTCAGCCGCTCTTCGTGCTTTTAGAACGCACAAAAAATGCGTAAAGGTAACGGTCCTGTGTCAGTTAATGGGCTAAAAGCAATAGTTGTGACGTTTGAGAAAACAGGTTCTCTGAAGTTTCAATCAGGCAGAGGACGAAAACCTGTACCACAGGATACAATCGAAGCAGTTGCCACGGCGATTGTCGACAGAGGACCAGACAATATTGCTGCCACCTCTAGCGCTCTTGGAGTAGCTCGGAATATGGATATGCCTTACAGTACGGTATAGAAAATCTTACGAAAGATGATCAACTTCTATCCGTACAAGATCAGCCGTGTACAGGAGTTACTGTACCCCGACCATGATAAGCGATTGACTTTTGCTCTCACCTTTCTTGTCAGAATGGAGGTGGATGCTGCTTGGCCGTGGAAAATCTTATGGGGAGACGAGGCCCACTTTTACCTAAATGGAACTGTGAATACCCAGAACTGCCGAATTTGGGATGACAAATCAACACATGCAGTCACAGCAATTCCCTTACATTCACCAAAGGTAACTGTTTGGTGTGGATTCACAGCGAAATTTATCGTAGGTCTATTCTTCTATGAGAACACTACCCCGACAGAACCGGAAACCTGTTCTGTTACCGGAGAGAAATATCGCCACATGTTGAACAGCTTTGTCATTTCGGCACTTAGGCAAAGACAATGCCTGGGAGAAATAATTTTCATGCAAGATGGAGCCCCTCCACACGTTGCTGTACGGGTGCAACAGATGCTACGGCAGAAATTCACAACAGAAAGAGTCATTAGCCGCTACTTTCCAACTGCATGGCCACCTCGGTCGCCTGATCTTGCCCCATGCGACTTCTAGCTATTGGGTTACCTTAAGTCCAAGGTCTATCAAGGAGTAGTCCAGAACCTGGCTACGTTGAAAGATAACATATTACGGACTGTACGGGAGATTCCTGCAGACATGTTACTTTCTGCTGTTGTGCATACTGTGCACAGAATGCAATATGTGGTCCACAACAACTGCAGCCACATTGAACCTCATTTGAATGCAAAATAAAAGATAATTTCCGTATTGATTTGCATTTGTTAACACTCTATTTTCTATTACACAGCGCCAAATATTCCCCTAGCGGTGACTTTTGGAACTAATTTGTTTTTTCGCGGAATCCTTCGTCCCCCGTCTTTTTTAATCTTCCTACAAAATGTGGCGTCATTCTCGCAAATAGATCGCGCTACAGAACACTGTGAGCACTGTCAGTTTAATTATGGCCACCCGGTATATATAAACAATTTTTTCTCCCCTTATGTATATAGCAGTTTTCATTTAGATTAAAATAAGGTTCAGTTTATTGAATACCTAGAGTCCCTTTCGAGAACCATAGCTTGAAGAATTGTTCTGGTTGAGAAAAGCGTTGGCACTCTTAATGCCAGTTCGGCGTTTTTCAAGAAGCTGCTGGCATATTTATAACAATTCAGCCTTTTTCATGGAAGCTTGGACACAGGCAAAGTCTCCGCTTTTCATAAAGGGGCCAAAGATTTATTTTAGCTCCTGCGTAGTTAATTAATCAGTAACTGAGATAAATTTAACCTTGCATAAAGGTTTCAGGAATGAGGGTGAATGTTATGAATGTTCCCTTGTGGTGCACGCTTGTGAATGCTGCTGTTTTCAAGCTAGAAGCTGATCTTCAGATTCTGCTGTTTACAAGCTAGAAGCTGATCTTTTGACAAGCATAGCCTGTAGAATTGTTGTGGTTGAGAAAAGCGTTGGCACCCTTAATGCCATTTCGACATTTTTCATGAAGGTGCCGGCATGTGAATGTCCTCCTGTGGTGCACCCTTGTGAATGCTGCTGTTTCCAAGCTAGCAGCTGATCTTCCGATGCTGCTATCGTCAAGCTAGAAGCTGATCTTTCGAGAAGCACAGCCTGAAGAATCGTTGTGGTTGAGAAAAGTTTTGGCACTCTTAAAGCCAGTTCGCCATTTTTCATGAAGGTGCCGGTAGATTTATAACAACTCAGAGTTTTTTATGAAGGATCGGACACAAGCAAAGCCTCCTCTTTTCATAAAGGTGCCAAAGATGTATTTTAACTCTTGCGTAATTAAGTAATTTGTAACTGAAGTAAATCTGACCTTGCATAAAGGTTCCAGGAATGAGGGTGAATGCTGTGAATGTTGCATCATGTGAATGTTCCCTTGGGGTGCACCCTTGTGAATGCTGCTGTTTTCAGTCTAAAAGCTGATCTTCAGTTATACGTGTCTCTATATGCCGGAACATGAAAGTTTCTATCTTTTCAAAGAGCGGGCGACTTGCATAAGGATGCGATATATTTATGAAGGGGCATCCTCATGAGCGCGTTCTCATTGAAAGTGTGAAGGATTTAGCAGGAAGAGAGTAACATGAAAGGTACGGAATATCACGAAGCGCTTGGTTTATGTCCGTTTAATTAATAAGTCTTCATGACGTCATAATTTAGTGCCACGTTAAGTATAAAATTTAAATTTTTAATATTTATTTTGCAAACAAACTGAAGTAAATGAACAAAGAAGATGATTTACGGAAGTAAATGAGCATTAACAATGAACTGTAACCGCAAAAAAGCAGTTTGTAGCATTCTATGAATAAGCGCTTTTAATCTGTAAATGGAGGTTATTTATTTACTTGGAATTTCAGCGCTGTCAGCAGCTGAATGAAACTGATTGAATTTATCTTGGAAAATTTAAGCGACTGACGAATTTTAAGATCTTTTAAACATAAATTCTGATAAAACTTTATTATTATGAATTTTTGGATAAATAGTTGAAAAATAAAACATCAATTTTGATGATATAATAATATATCACAGAATAATAATAATAATAATATAAAATATTCAATAAACTGTTTGATAGCTAAAGCTCGGTAATTCGACCTTTATCGTTTAAGAAACTTTGTCTTTATTTTTAATGAGTAATTAAAGTATAATTAATTATAAATTCACTACAGAAGTTAGAACCAGACAAGACCAAACTGTCTTGTCGTGTTAGTTGCAAATTAGCGACAACTGAATGAACGGGACATGTTCGTGCTATTCACAGAACTTGGTGATTTTTATCTCAGATTACTTTGAATTAATCATTATTAGTAATGGCGTGACTATAAAAAAAATTAAATAAAAGATTAGCATTTTCGACTCTGTTCTACTCCAAGCAGTTTAAAAACTTCGTTAAACATAGATTTGACCTTCCAGCGTCATTATCCCTGTAGTAGTTTTATTTATATTGCTTTATGATTCTAGGTTAGCGATAACTTAATCAAATTTGATGTCTGAATTTATTTCAAGCTCTTCATACTGAAATTCACTATATTTTCTGTCATTTGAATTTTATGCTAATTGTACTGCTATAAACATTTTTTAAATGCAATTAAGATGTCATAAATGGACAGAGTTAATTTTCCTTTCAAGGGATAATCACATACAGAAAGGAATGAAAAGCATAGAATTCTACATATTTATTTAGTAACTTTTGCCAGCGTACTCTACCGTTTGCGTGGAATTTTCCAAGGTTTTGTTCCAAGAAAAATGCCCATAAAGATGATGGAAATGCTTTAATAATCTTTGAAACAGGTTAATTCTGATTATAAATGATTACCATTGACGTTTATGTATGTCTAGATCATTTTGCGATTACAAAATTAAGATATTTGCAACAATATATATAATACATGTAGCCCAAAACGGACGTCAGTCTCGAATAGGATATTAGCTTCAAAACGGCATTTTGCATCAAAATGCGTTTGAATTTCTAATTTATTTTATTATCTATTTAATATTTTCTAAAACTTTAACGGATTTTTGATTAACAAAAAACGACTTCAAAGCAAGCAATTTTACCACTGTACGCAATTAAACATTTTTTATCTCCAGCGGGGCCAGACTCTGAATCGGAAATTCTAAGGATAGGCTGTTTTTAAATATTTTGTGATTTTGCTGTTGAATCGAATTTCATGTGGGGTAGTCACCAACAACGTGATATTTAATAAATAAAGTAAACACACGAAAACGTTAATAAAAAAAGACAAAAAATTTTGCAATGTAATCTTAGTAAAAAAGAACTGAACATTGATACGATGAACTGAGAAAAGACAATTAAAAAAGAGCAGAAACATGTATGCCAACACTTGATACTGCATAGGCAATTCTAAACTTATACTACTATGGTGCTCTTTGAATTGTCTCTGACGAAATTGCGAAGAAAATGATGCTTAATAATAAAACTGAAAAGAAAAAAAACGTGAGTTAGTTTCATTATCGATTTCATATTTTGTAAAACTTTAACGAATTTTTGATTAACAAACTCAAGGATTTCAAAGCGAGCAATGGCAACGTTATAACAAAAAAACATTTTTATCTCCAGCGCATGAAACTATGTATCGGAAATTCTAAAGATATGCTCCTATTAAAATACTTTTGCGATATTGCTCTTGAACTGAGTTTTATGGTTTATGTACATGATATTTAATTAATAAAGGTAACTCACAAAATGTTAAAAAACGCCCCTTTGGTCGTAAACCTTTCAGATTTTTTTTTTTGGAAATGAAGTAGAGATTTTTTAACTCAGGTCACATACCTTACAATGGTGTGATGGGAAAGGAAAAATCAAGACGCAATTTTAGGTGTGTGCGCAAATGATTATATCTTCGAACCTGCAAATATTACGATCAAGCTAATCACATCACTAGGGCACTTAGCAAACAAAAAACAATTTTAAAATTATACAAAGGACATTCGCATAATAACACGTCAAAAGCAGCGAAATTTTGATGAAATCAAAACTTCATGAACATGTGAGACCGCGTGTAAGTGGCAAGGTCGTCTGGTAGACAGTCGCGCGTAGACCATCAGCGTGTTCGGGTGGTGTTTCCTGCATTTTATTTTATTTCGACAAGCTAGTGGTGTTGCGATTTATAGAAATTTGAAGAGTGTAGCAGACTGTGTACCAACAGAATTCACTGTTAAGAATTTACTGTTATAAGAGAATACAGGATTCAGAACCAGGCGATATTTATATGGTAGATGTAACTGTTAATGGACGGTCAAGATTTATTCTAACATCCGTACATATTCATCCAACTGTTAATTCAGGGAATTTGGAGATGTTCTTGTTTAGTGCATTGATGAAATATTCTGATACTGCTTTATTGATCGATGAAGAGTTTACTGTAGATGCAGATCTTCCTATTATTATGATGGGAGATTTCAATGTAGACATCAAACGAAATGAAAAGGCATTTGATTTATTTGATTAATCCCAATATGGTGCCACATAATATCTAAGCGCACTTGGCAATTTATTTATAAATTTAACATTTACTAGGAATGCAACTGCAGGCATCTTAAATTATGTCCCTTGTTTCTCTTATCATTGACCAGTTTTCTCTTATCAGCGACCAATTTTAGTTAGTTTATCATTGGCCAGTTCTCTTATCATTACCAGTTTACTGCAGGGTGATTTTCGAAGGAATAAATATAACAAATAAAATATATGTGTGTGTAAAATATTTTGTTTGTTTTATTTGTTGTATAACACCCTCACACTTCCGTTAATAGTGCTATGCTTTAAAAACCAGCGGCTCTTTAGACTAAAAGAGAGAGCCTATTATCAATTTCCTACCCCAGATTTTGTCTCCATGGTTACCAGTCAAATCGGGAGGTGGAAAATAACCCTGAAGTTCCTATTTTAATGTAGCAGACTAGGTAGCAAATTAGAAGATCCCTCTAGCTCAAATCTCGGTGAAAGTATAGTTAATTATCACGTTTCTTAGTTCGAAGTGTTTAATTGCTGCTATACGAATAGAGCTAATGCGTTTCTGAAGCCAACTTTAGGAATTCAATTTCACGAAATAAGCCAAATTAGTTTCTATTCATTTCCGGAAGGCGTCATAAACTGTTGAATATGAGATTTGATATGCATTTTCAAACATAAGCAAAAATTTCAATAATAGACAATTGTAAACAACATTAAGTCGTTTCTCTGTTCTATGAAGTTGTCAAAAGGAAATGTAGAACAGCAAAATGAATTATTTATAAGAAAACTATTGAAGTTAAATTAAATTCAACTTTACTTTTACTTTTCTAGCGTGGAAACTGAAACCCTATCCTGCAGATAACGATCTCTATGCAAAACTGTCCCGTCCTCTTGTCATATCAAGACACTTGACAGATAGATAGATGAATGCTTACTGCCCATCCTTCCATTCCGCCATCTGTATTAAGAAGTTTTGAACTTAATTACATACTTCCAGGTCATCCCAGCATAATGAACGACGAAGATAACTAAGAAAAGACTTAAAACTCGAAATTTTATTTTTGTACTTCTTTAGTTCGTAAGTAAATTGTTTTGTCTAGTATTCGATGAGGTGAAGTTCCCTTAGCAACTGAATCACGCAAATGTGTGCGCAAATTGCAAGCCGTCTTCTCTTAGATTGACGGAAATTGAGATAGTACTCTAATCTTGTTTCTGGAAATGGTACGCCTTGTTCTTGTTGTTTCATTGGTGGTGTCAGCTCAGATATAAATGAAAAAGTAAAACACGTAGAAATAAAACGTTTTAACGTAAGCTAGATCAATATACCAGTATAACATTTTCTTTAATTTAGATGACGATGTAACATTTTCTTTAATCTTTCTTTAATCTTCTTTACAATTTATTTTTTTTCTTTAATTTTTAATAATTTAGATGACGATGTAACACTGCAATGCTCTACACATTATACTTTGTCACTGCAAAAATATAATATGTGACGTAATGCAAATTTCTTTATATTTTATAATTACATTTACACTTATTTTTAGCGCGTTCATAAATCTTCATAACAGTGCTCAACATTTTCCAATTATCATACAGCTTGACTTTATTATAACTAGAATTTGTCCCCAGGTTTAATTTTATTAATTAGCTTTAATTTGCATTTTTAATATCTGAAATTAAGTTGCTTTTATTATATAATAAATTAGCGCCCCCACAAATTACACTGGTGTGCAAAAATTAAGGACGAAGTCGAAAAATTAGCATATCAGCTGAACGAAGAGGCAGAGCGGACAGAAAGACCAATCAGGAGATTAAGTAAGGTGATGTACGGTAGCACATGCGCAGATATGCAGGTAGACGTAATGGGGGAGTGTCTGAGTAGTATAAAGCATGTTGTCGGTGTAAGATCAGTATTTCTGGCAAAGAGATTGCACGCCGTATAGCAGTTAAAATCACACCGAGTTGCTGCCTCAGCGAGAAATGGCGAATAATCAATCTGTTAGACGTCATCTGGATGCTTTTACCCGAGGTCGAATCATTGGAAAGTTGGAGGAAGGCCGCAGTGTGACAAGTGTGGCTGCAGAGTTCGGAATTGCTCACAGCATCGTTTCACGACTTTGGAGACAATTTCAAACTACAGGAACAGCTATCCGGGGGTTTAGTAGTGGTCGTCCACGAGGAACCACACCCGCAGATGACCGGTATATTGCCTTACAGGCCAGAAGAAACAGGCGGCAGACAGCGGGAGAAATCGCTAGACACACGACACAGGCGACTGGACGACCGATATCGCGTTTTACCGTGGCCAGAAGACTGCACGGTGGTGGTCTGTTTGCACGACGCCCTGTACGGTGTGTACCTCTAACGCCTGCCCATCGGAGAAGGCGTTCTCTGTGGTGCCGGGAACACCGGAATTGGAGAGACAATGAATGGGGACGAGTACTCTTTACAGATGAGAGCAGATTTAGTCTGAGTTGCGATTCTAGACACATACACATCTGGACAGAGCGGGGAACACGCAATAACCCCTTCAACATCATCAAAAGGGACTGTTTTGGAGGTCGCGGAGTTCTCGTTCGAGCAGACATAATGCTTGGTAGCCGGACCGACCTTCATATCTCCCAAGGAGGTTCGTCACCTGGGACTGCTATTGTAACGAGGTTCTTCTTCCTTACATGCGTCTTTTCACAAGGGCTATGGGTCCTCAGTTCCTCTTCATGGACGACAACGCTCCACCTCATCGCACAGTTACTGTCGAAGAGCTGTTGGAGAGTGAAGATATTGAACACATGGATTGGTCGGCAAGGTCTCTGGATCTAAATCCCGTCAAGCATGTACGGAACTTACTAGGGAGACCCGTGGCAGCACGTAACTTATCGCCAGTAACGATTCCGAAACTGCGATTGGTGCTACAAGAGGAACGAGCAGCAGTGTCTCAACAGCTCATTAACAACCACATATCCAGCATGTACAAATGATGTGAAACCTGCCTAGCAGTCAGGGGAGATCATATCCCCTATTAAAGACCGGATGTTTCTTGCTGGACACCCATCACAGGGATGTTTCGGCCTTCAGTCGCATTGCACTCCATGCTACTGTTTCAATAAAGCTTCTTTTTATCCCTCTGATTTCTCTTTTAGAAAGTGTTGCTTACTTTACTCATGTCCTTACGTATTGGGATCTTACGGTATTAAATATGTTGATTTGGAAAGCTTTTGTACAAAATTATATTGAAAAAACCGTCTCGTCCTTAATTTTTGCACACCAGTGTATATTGTTACGCTTTTTGTATATATGTAAATAATTTTAGTGAAGTTCTATTTAAAATCCTAGTATTTTTTGTATAATATAACATGAAAACCTGAAAAGCTGTATTGAAAATATAAGATAACAGGGCAAGTCTATTTAGCACTAAAGTAAATGGCTATCTATATAAACTGGCGAGATAGCGCCAAGCGGGCGAATAATATTTCCGCCAAATTTCGCGAGAAATCTCCAAAAGTCGTCAAGTTGGCTACCGCTCGGCGACTTCTCGGTTCAGATCCTGTATAACAAATCGGGCGGGGGGGGTAGATGTACTCCCTTGAAGTTGGAAAGGACTGGATTTCAGGAACCGACCATTTTATGGGAGGAGACCCGGAGCAAAGAATATGTATTGTTAAGAAGGAAAACTTCTTCGCAACAGGAGTGGCTACGTTTCAATATAGAGGAAAACAGCTCTGCATGCCCGAAATACACTCACGTTTGTGAAAATTGCAACACCATGAAGGACTTACGCGAGTGAGCTGAAATTTTCAGGAAATGCAAAGTAGCGCATGATATGCAAATGATTAGAATTGCAAATCCGTAGCGCATGCGTATGCTGAGCAGCGCCCTCTGAACGGCTGATGGATCCGAATAAATAGACGGCTGTAGCGAGGCGTGTATGGTTATCGGTGGTTATCTGCTAGTGGTAAACGTTAACTCAATCTGTACTTATGCCTCGTCGACGAAAGAGAGCGAGATTTGAACAACTTACAGAGTTTGAACGAGGGAGAATCATCGGCCTTCGTGAAGCTGGATTGTCGTATCGTGCAGTAGCCTCTCGTGTGCAGCGTAACAGCAGCACAGTGATGCGCGTTTGGAAGCAGTGGACGGACGAGTGTCGGACAACTCGGAAATCCGGGAGTGGACCCCGAAATGTGACGTCAGCTCGCGATGATAGACACCTGGTCCGCATGGCGCGGACGGACCGTACAGCTTCCTCTAGACAATTGGCAGCACTGTGGTCAATAGCTACAGGTGTTTCATTGTGTGCTTCATCAATTCGTAGACGTCTGCTGCAGTGTGGACTGCGCGCACGGACTCCTTTATACAGGATCCCCCTAACGCACGACCATCGCCGCCTGCGGCTACAATGGGCCAATCAGCATAGAGACTGGCGTGCTGATTGGCAGCATGTCGTGTTTTCTGACGAATTCCGCTTTAATTTGTGGTACCATGATGGCCGCATTCGTGTCAGACGCTATGCCGGTGAACGCCACCTTCCGAAGTGCATTATCGAACGCCACAGTGGACGAACACCCGGAGTTATGGTCTGGGGCGCCATAGCATATCATAGACGATCTCAATTGCTACGAATTGTGGGCAATCTGAACAGCAACCGGTATATCCGTGAAGTTCTACAGCCCGAAGCTGTTCCCTTCCTTCTAAGCTTGCCAGGCGCTGTATTTCAACAGGACAATGCCCGCCCTCATCAAATAATCTCTATGTAAAGAAGGAAAGGCTCCATAGACGTAATGTAAACCACTTTGTCTGCAACGCCGCTACAAAGAAAAGGGAACATTCGCCAAGGGATTTGGCGACGGAATCTGTTGGCAAGAATTTTCCCTCTGTGATATGCCGGTTCTTTATTACCTAGCCGACATTTTCCCCCTCCACGACGTCTATAGGAAATTGAGGAACACGGGTTAAGATGAATCGTTCTTTGACTTGTCGCGATAATTTAAACTCGGAAATGATGAAATATTAGGTGAAGTTTCAATTTCACTGGCTGTTGAACTTCCATTGTCCATATCGCTACTTGAAACCAAAGAACCTATTCTTTGTTTAAACTCTTGCTAAACGTAACGGTCGAACCTGTCCAAACCAACTTCGACATTCAGCTTCGAGCTTTGGCGCTTTTTGGCGACAGATATTTCACGCATGCGCATTGTTTCCCTTTTCGTTGGAAGGGAGCCACTTCTGCTTCTGTGAAGTTTTCCTTCTTAATAGTACATATTCTTTGCCTCATACTGCTCGGATTGTTAAATCCTTCTTTGCAGCGCAGCAGGTACAGCTTCTTCCTTGGCCTGCGTGTTCCCCGGATATGTCGCCAATTGAACATGTGTGGGATGTCATTGGTCGGCGTCTTGCTCGTGATCCTCGTCCTGTTGCGTCTGCAGACGAACTTTGGGTACGCGTACAAACGATATGGAATGCTCTTCCTCAGTCAGACATTCAAACTTTGTTTGACTCCATGCCACGTCGTGTAGCAGCACTTATTGCGGCGCGTGGTGGCCACACAAAATACTGATTCTGATCTCTTGTTCTTGTTTGTTTGCTTTGAACATTTAATCATTTATTTGTACCACTACCACTCAACTGTGTATTAAATTGCATTCAATTATGACGATTCCTTCTTGGTGTTGCAATTTTCACAAACGTGAGTGTATATGTCGCCAAAGCTCGAAGCCGGCACCGAAATTCGAAGGTCACGTTTATCAAGAGTTCATAAAAGGAATATCGTTTTAAATTTCTTTAAATTTTTTCGCGTAAAAGTAATTAACGGATTAGTTATTTGGAGGAAAAAAACGAAAATTCGAGTTTAAATTATCGGGAAAAGTCAAAGTAGAAACATTTTGTCAAAGAACGTTTCCTCTTAACACGTGTTCCTCAATTTCCTGTATACATTGCGGAAGGAGAAATTCTCGCCACCAGCTTCCGTCGCCAAATCTCTTGGCGAATTTTCTCCTCAGCTTTCTAGCGGCGTAATAGCAAAATGGTTTACATGACGTCTATGGAACGTTTCGTTCTTTCACCGGCTTTCGATCTAGACCTTCTGAGGGTGCAGCTACCGAGAAAGTGACGCTCTGCCTTATAGCCTCTCCTGCCCGTCCGACATGGGCCTCTTCGTGGGCTCCGCTGGTAACCAGGTTCGCCTGCGCTGATCATGTCGGATGCCATCCCTGGGTTCGACTGGATTGGCATTACCATTTTTTGGAAGGAGACCCGGGGTTCTGTCCAGGAAACTGTCTAGACCAATGTCTAGGCAGCCTCGATCTGTGGGGTAAATAAACAGTCTTCACAGGACTAGAGCGGTCGTTTATTCGGTGGTAAGATCAAGCTTGGGACCGTACTGGTACAGTCTTGTCTACCCCTTGGTTGTGGAGGCATTGCGTGGCTGATGTCGAAGGTTGTTCAAGGTGGGATAGGCTCCCATCGGTCAATAGAGAGGGACGGCGATGTTAACCTTCTGACTGTTTTTTCGGTGGATGCTTGCCGTCCACCACAGTACTTTGATTTTATATAAGAGTGCATACTAATTCATTTAAGTCTCTCTGGATTGTTACGCTTTTTGCATACTGGATTGATCGGGGGAGGGAGTGGCGCCTCATCTGATCTCCTCCTGAGTTTGGGGCATTAATAAACCGTGTAAGGCGGACTCGAGTCAGCCAGGTCTGGGAGCCTTCTCTTCTGGTGTTCTCTTCTGTTCTGTATAACTAATCGATACTGTAATTGAATAATTGTAATTGATCCCTATTTAACTTTAACCATACATGCCTTCAAGCAATTTCGAGAAATAGAAGATTCTGGAGATTTTTCGGCGGCCGGGGGAAAACTATATAACCACAGAGAGCTTCTGTTCTCAGTTGTTTAGTTCATAGCTGACTTCGGAACATTGAAAATTCTCTCTAGACACATACTGCACTGCATTGTGTTTAACATTTTTAGTAGTTTGAAGTATAACGACTGATTGTACTATGTGATTCTGAAAAGAACTTTTACAAGTACCTTTCTGTGGAAAGTTCCAGAAGTGCTTCTTTTGGTAAAAATAAATTTTGTCAATCTATCATCGGTTCTGCGTGCATTCAATCCATTACGAACCCCTACGCAAGCAACAATATAGCATTATAATCGGCTTGTATTGTTAACGTAAGCTGATCCTTGTTAACGCAGATGTTGTTAATGAGATACGATTTCAGCGTAAAAATATTAGCTAAGAGTGAAAGCCCAGTATAAGCTTGTAGAGTCATTAGGATTATTTTCAAACAGGTGAGATGAAAAATGAGCAACGCTTTCGCCGGGAATCGAACCACCGAGCTCTCGGTTACGCGTCGAGCGTGCTGACCACTACACCACGAAGGCATGCGAAGAAGGTGGGAGAAATACCTTATATACTCCCCCTTTTAAAGGGCCAGTGGGGAACCCAATCCCCAAATCTTGGTGATGGAGAATCATCATCAACCACCTTATTTAACTCGGGCGCAAGTGTAGAGTCATTAAGTTATTTAGAAGCAGGAGAGATTGAAAAGTGAGCAATGCCTTCACCGGGACTCGAACCACAGACCTCTCGGTTACGAGCCGTGCGTGCTGACCCCTACACCACGAAGGCATGCAAAGAAGATGAGAGAAATACCTTATAAGCTGAATTTAAAATTATCTAATAAATCCAGCTATATATCTCCAAAGGTTCGTAATCGGTCGATTAATTTAACTAATTAGTTAACATTCACCTAGACTTAAAGCTTACGATTGCTAGAAAATTCAAGGTAATATTAATGCATATTAAGATTAAATCATTTATTTAATTAATTTCTATTTTTCATTTTTGTGATCAAGTTAAAAAATGTAAAATATTATGAATAAGTATATAGCCAGACCCCTAAATTTCAATAGGCAAAATAAAGTTGTTGGAAATAGAAGATAATTCAGTCAAAATCAAACTTTGATAAAAATTCTGTATTCAGCCTTTAACATATAACCATAATTGAATACATTATTAAAAAGTTCAGTTTATCCTCATTTTAACCGTGTAAGCAATTCAATAATAACATATATTAAAATATTTAATATTCGTATTTTAAAATCTCTATGAACTAAACTCTTATTTAAGATTACGTGTTTTCAAAAAGCTGATGTGTACCCCACATGATTTCCTTCTATGGAATATTAAATTAAAAGTGAGTACATATATATTTTTATATCCCCACTCTGTTACTCAGCTCGGTGAGTAAAACGTTCCCGCACCAAAAGTATATAACTGTATATACACATATATACATATTGGGTATATATATAAATATATACTTTTGGTGCCGCCGATTTCCACCAAAAGGGGGATGCACAGCAACATGTAATTGCAGTCGTATATACAAAATTTCAAGTTCTAAGGCATATGTATGTATGCATCTTGCATACGTACGTACGTATGTACACACGCGACGAAAAAAATCTCTTCTGAATCTATTTTAAATTAGTTTTATAATTCGTTTTCGCAAAAAGAGTCCTTTATTCTGTCCTTACGTACACATGTCACGCAAAAACGTCGTTAAATTGCATTGGATACGGTCAAAATGGATATTTTCTTTGAAATATGGTACACGGAATATTTCGTGATTACAATACTTCCTTTACTTCTTACAAGGAAGTAAAAATAAAGGAAAATATGAGTAGAAAACAATTCTACAACAGCCCGCGAAATATCGTGGCTTGAGATTTCCAGTTTTCTTTCGAAATATCATTACGTTATTTTTTTTTTGGCCATATTTCGCCATTTTAGTATGATGAACTACACGATTTGGCAGTTACCTAATACGAACACGATGCATAAGGTTCCTTCAGGGTTCATCAAGTTAACTTTCCTTGATGTTAACTTTTGACTAAAACAAAGCTCCTATATGGGGTTATACGTACGTTCCCGTTGTAAAAAAAAATACGTTTTATCTATCTGTGATGTCAGAAATTGTCGCCGATTGAATTTTGTAAACTTCAATTAGAAATTAGCCATAATATGACAGTAAAATTGGAATAACTAGTTAAGGGAGGTATGTGCAAAAAGTTTGATGTCTTGTAAAGGAAATCGTTGGAGACGACAAAATCTTAGAAACAGACGAAATTCTTTTCACGGAAAAAAAAAAAAGAAAGAAAAACAGCGATGGATGTTTTCTTCCAGAACAATGGGTATTCAAGTGTTTATGCAGGGAAAGCAAAGCATGTTTTCTGGTCGCCGTTCCCGATCGTTGTGCTACATTAATGATTGACATTCAGGAAAAGATCGCGGATGGCAGCGTAATAATTTAACTGCTTGGAGAGGATATAAGAAAGAGGAATTAAGAAATGCTGGGTATGAATATTTCACTGTGAATAACAGTTATAATTTTGCAGGCCCCCAAAACAGAATGCCATACCCAAACTGTGGAGCAGCTGTAGGGCAGTGCTAAATGTAGTAATAAACGTCAGCGGAGCACTGCTCGTCATCGTTTACAGTCATATTTGATAGAATTTATGTGGCTTCGATTGTATTCAAAATTGTATTTAATGGTTCTTTAATCCTTATACTGTGAAGGTTAATATTCTATAGTGGATATTATAGTATTGTCGGATTTTACTTTATCTTGTCTCGAAACATTTTGACATTGTCATTTTAATTTTCGTCTTCAATAGATGCTCTCGTGATTTAATTTTAATTTTATGGGTTTTTCTGTCATACTGTATTAGGAAATTTAGTTGAATTATTATACTTGTATTTATAAATGCTAATGTACAGTTTATATAGTTAATTTTGTTTATACTTAATTTTGTTTATACCTTAATATTAGTCTTATAGGTCTTACTGTCATACTGTTTTAAGAATTGTATTATAATTAGTTGAATTAATATACTTGTATTTATAAATGCTGTTGTACAGTTTTCATTGTTAATTTTGTTTTTACTTTGCAATGGTTATCTATGTTTGCAGTAAAATTGCTTTTGCTATCAGTTTTGATATTTACATTTTTGATTGAGGTATTTTACTTAACCATGACTTCTTATTCTTAACGGAATTGAACAGTAAAGAAAATAATATTTTTATGATCATTTAGTTTCTTATTATTTTATTAATTTAAGGTTGCATTTTATATACTGCATTGGTTTTGGTACTTAGATCCTATAAGATAACACATAAGGTTGATTTATATTTTATAATGATTATCCATGTTTCTAATGTTAAGATTGAAGTACATATACATTTGTTGTCGGATTTGATTTTCACATTTATGGTTTTTTATCACTAGTA